>APFE030612699.1:0-65633 GCA_000404065.3 Pinus taeda | reverse complement strand
GGGGGGCTACCCGCCCCCCTCTAACCCCCCGGTTCACTACGTATGTTAGTCGTGGAAAGAATATAACACAACCCAACATGGGCTGCATCATGCTATGATGCTCCATGATTGCTTTTCGGCCTCTATTTCCTAGCAACTATTTCCCGACCTTTGCTTTGTGATGGAATGGCTCTGTGTGTCTTTTGAAATCCTTTCAACTGATACCCATGAATGTTTTATGTTTAACATAGAAAATGCCGCAACACTGTAAATCCCACCACGGATTTGCTCATTTCGGACTTAAAAAGTCCTTAAAAATGGCCTATTCCTCCATCGGGTTCTCCCTCTGGGTCGCTATCGCAAGTTGCTAGTGGCCTGTTCCTGTGTATTTTCTTTGTTTTTTAGAAATACAAAAATATCTCAAAATACATTAAAAAATGGCTTTGGCAGACTTGAAAATATTATATATTTTCATTCCCGAACCCTTTTGGGTCCGGGTCTTATCGCATTGGCGTTGCTCCCAAGTTTCGTTTGTATTTTAAAAATACGTAACAAACTACGAAAATGCATTGAAAGGGCCTTTCTGTGGATTTCCAATTTTATGAAATATTATTCAGAACATCGTTAGGTCCGGTTCATCAGGTTGCACATATACCTATGCATAGGTCTCGCCCCATGGTGCTACTCCGTTGCGATATAGTGATGCAATCTGATCGCAATCACATATCGCTTATGCCTCGGGACCATGGTTAGCGCTCCTTTTTAATATCCCGATAGCAATCCTGTGACGCGATGTGGGCCATCGATCTGCATGCTTGATCGATGGTCCACATTGCATCGTTGATCGCAATCACAAGTTCCACTTGGTCCGTGCTTACTCCATCGGCTTGCCTCTGCCGATTGCGACCCACCGATTCGATCATTGGAGATCACTGATCGGAGGTGTCTTCCACCCAACCTTAAGTCCTCCTCTGTGTTTGACCGATTGTGGTTTGCTTCTTAGATCTGGGCCATTGATCGGCCAGATCTGATGACTGTTGTGCATTGGACTGTGTATGCCTCCTATACTTGGTTTTTTCACTATTTTTATGTGTTTCTGCCTTCCAACAGTGCATTTCCGCCATGCTAAGGGTTCTTCTCTTGCATTGGTTTTGATCTTTGGTAGGATTTTGCAGTCTTTTGAAGACTTGAAGATCAAATTTGGATTCATTTTTGGGAAAAATACCAACAAGGCTAACAAGATCATCAAACGATTTTTGGGCAACCTCATCCCATGAAAAGGGCGTTCCTTGTTTTAGTAACCGGGTAAAACATGTAGCTAGCCTAGCATAATTGGGTATAAAAAGATGGAGAAAATTTTCCTTTCCTTGCAGGCTCTGGAGTTGGTGCAATGAAGATGGAGGGGGTAAATTTACAATGGTCTCAAGTTTAAGTGGATCAAGGCGAATACTGTCCTTGGGAACAATAAAGCCGAGGAGTCGTCCAGATTCTACGCAAAAAACACATTTATGCGGGTTTAACCGAATGTTGTAGTATCTACAGTGTAGAAAAATCTGTCGAAGATGGTCAGGGTGATCTTGACGTTTACAAGAATGAGCGGGAAGGTCATCCAAGTAAGGCTAGACAATGTTGCGAATATGATGAAACACATAGGACATTACCCATTGAGACGTAACCCCATCATTTTTGAGGCTGAAAGGGAGATTTTTGTATGCGAACGTACCCCATGGAAAGATAAAAGATGTCTTTTCTTGATCAGCCAGTGCGATATTGATCTAGTTGTAACCAGAAAAACCATCCATAAAGGAAAAAGTCTCGCTCCCAGCACATTCATCAATGGTTTGATCAATGAAGGGAGTAGGATAGTTATCATTAGGACAAGCACAATTGAGATCTCGATAATCAATGCAAACGTGGATCATGCCTTGTTTTCTTGTCACCGGGACAATATTTGAAACCCATCTGTGAGAGAGATGGGATAAATGAACCCAGCTTTGAGAAGTTGTTTAGCTTCACCCTCAATAGCGACAGCCTTCCTAGGGTGCACTAGGTGGAGTTGTTGGCGAACAGACATAGTGTGAGGATAAGTTGGTATTTCGTGCACTACAATGCTAGGATCAATGACAAGCATTTCTTCGTAGGACCACGCAAACACATCAAGGAATTCTTGAAATAGACGAGTATAAGTCTTGATCTTATTCGGAGAACAAGATACCCCGATATGGACATGTTCAACAATACCAAGCTTGATATAAATATCAATTGGCATTGTTTGGGTAGTATTACCCAAATTTCCTTCCAACCATACTTCATGAGTCATGATCGGTGGCGAAAGTGGGAGGGAAGGAAACAAAGAAGAGAGCTCTTCGAAAGTGATAGACGTGACCATCGGGCAAGGCAGGAATGAGGAATGATGAGGAATATCAATCCAAGGTGGTTCCTTGAGAGACATGACTTCCATGATACCTTCATCAACAAGGAAGGTCTCAACTAAGGGATCAGACGATTCCAAAGCGCCAAGCCATGGAGATTGAGAATACGTATCAAGAGAGGTCTTTGAGACAGAAGAATCAGAGGATGCAAAACTCGAACCCGAAACAATTTCCATGTAATTGATTTTCGCAGGACTAAGTGGCATAACCTCGCCCCAGGTATCAACAAGATTTGGTGAAGGTATGACCCAAGGGTTAGATTTGGCTGATACCATGTTGACAGAGGCAACATGAGGAGGTGGGAGTGGAAAATTTCCCATTAAGGCAGAATATTTGAAAAGACCTTCCCCCATGCTCTCATAGGGAGCACTAGTGTGCTTGACATACGGAACATTGCCATCCGAGGAGGAAGAGGCAAAGAAAGACAACTGGTTGAGCCTACAACAAGCATAGCATGGGTCCAGCTCTTGCCGAGTAGAAGATTGTAATTGAGACTGGCATCAACAATCTATACCTCAACTTGCACTTTCTTGCTTTCCAGAGGAATGGCAAGGTTAGGTATGACACTGAAGGGTCGCGAATCATGCCCATCGAAAGCTTCCAAAGTGTTCGGAGATTGGTTCAAAGCAAGAGAACCAATGGCCTTCTAGCATGCGATTAACATGATGCAGGTGGAAGCAACTTCATTGATGACAGTCCTTTGGATGGTCTTCTCATTGATGATTACCTGAATAATAAAGGCAATCTAATGAGGGAGGCGTGGAACATGGTTCTCTAGATCAAAACATATCAAATTGGAATCGGTGGGAACGATACACCCGATCGCTGATAGCAAATATTTCCACTGCAATGGGAAGATTTGGAGCACCTCGAGAGTTGACATAGCTAATAGTGCCTGAGCCAAATCCTCAACAATATTATAATGATGAGTGGCTCAAGCATTAGGATTGTACGAGGATTTCCGTAGCACACCTCAACAGGGTGGCTGTATAGTGGAATCAGGGTTAGGGCGCTCGATATGAAGAGGATCAGAACTCGAGGCAAAAGAAGAAAGGGTGGCTTCTTTCTCTTTCCCAACTGTCAAGGTAGGAGTTTGGTAATCTTTCAATCTAGTAGCCACATTAATAGGCATACTCATCATGAACCCTTGAGATCCTAAGGAAGTAGATGATTGAGGTTGGTCTACCATTTGGGTCTGCTGAGATGAAAATGGCTCTTTGAGGACAACAAGGGTCCGTTTGAGAAGATGACTAACTTTGGATCTTCGGGGAAAATACTTAGTATAGTGATCCTCCTCACAAATGAGGCAAGGATACTTAGGTTTTTGTTGTGAAGATTGTTGGCTTATTGGGCCCTGACCCAGGTTCAGAAGAGTTATTAGCTAAACAAATCCCGCAACTACCGGCCCTTTCGGCAATAGCTCGCAAAGCGCAGACTGAGGTCTCACCCGAGGTAGCAGGGGAGGGTGTTGGAACCAGGTTTCCGCACCCTTGGGATGTCTTGATGGGGTCTGGAGGGGTTACGAACTATTTTGTGGCTTTGCACTACTTTACTTCCACATAGATCCAGAACAAGGCACTTCTTTAAGAGTTATTATTTATGAGCTTGTTATAGATAAGATCTACTCTTTATAGTCTTTAAGAAAACATTTAAACTTAAAACCTTGTGCGTGCAATTATAAAGAAATATCTAAACCCATATAACTGATCATGCATAAATTCAGAACATAAGCAACAGATAGATGTGCAAGAAACCACACAATAATTTAGAAATTCTTATCTTTATTGATCTTCTCTTCAGTACAACTAGATCTGCCCTGTGCACTCAGCTGTAGGGGTCCATGCACATAGCTTCAGACTCTACCAGGCCTCTGCGCACACAGCTCCAGAGCCTCTATCTCTCTACCAACTCCCTTGACTCAGACTTACAGACACTCCAAGAATTCTTGCCTCATAAACCCATTACATTCCAGATCAAAAGAATACTTACCAAAAACTACTTTCTAACCATAAAGCCTTGCTCTATTTATACATTTCCATGGTCCATGGACCATGGACAGGCCAACTCATTTTACATTATTTTTGGGCAGACAACCCTTTGACTCATTACACTTCACACTTTGTGCATCTCGCGGAGTCTTTACCATATCTTTACCCAAAATTGTGGGCTTTGAGCCCCAAAACTGTTACGCAGGGCCTTCGTTACCCAACAGTCCCCCAACACAATCATCGTGAGTCATCCTGAGTCACATGGCTAGTGTGGTAATCTTCGCACAGAGGTCGGTTAGCAACTCCTACATTTTTCTTGTACTTGCAACAAATTCTTTTGCCATCCTCTGTACCTATTCTATGCTAGTCATTGATGCATCAGTATCAGTAGCCTGTCAAGGATCATATGCTGCCTGCATGTGTGCTAACTTTCCCTCGATAGTGGTGGAGACTGCAAATGCTTCATCAAGCCAGGGCTGGATGCAGTCTTTAAGCACTACCTCTTTTTGCCGAGCGGCGTCCACTTGTGCCTTAAGAGCCTGGGCCTCCTTCATTTTAGCCAACTGCTACATGATAGTGACCATCTATACAGTCCCCCGGAATGTGTCAAAGCTCGCTACAACTCCCGCACTTTTGTTTCCACTTGTTATATGGTTGGGTCTTCCTAGAGAGGGGTGAGCATAAGGAGGGATTGATCTAACAGACCCGATCTTGGACCACGCGCTTTATTATTTCCAACCTTGCTTGAATTTTTCCGCGGCACCGTTCTTGAACTTCCAGAGGTGTGGGCAGCTATGCCTTCAATCTTAGCTCTGCAATTTGTAAATTTAATTCCCACTGAGCCTTTGTAGCCTCCTTTTGGTCTGTATGGAATCCTGCAGCCATGCGATGAATCTTGGTAGCTGCTGGAAGTTCGGCTGTAATAGCTAACTCTAGTACCTTGTTGCAAGCTTCCATCACAGCCTATTCCACTTCTTGGTTGTGTGTGACCAAATCATCACACTGGAGACTGACCTGCTCCAGATTTTCCTTGTGCTCCATCAAGGTTTGGAGAGTGCAACCTTCTTTGACACGAAGCTCAGTGGTTACCCCATCCTGAAGTTGGTATAAGGTTTCTCTAGGAAGAGTGACCAGATTCAGCCCCCAACGATGCACGTCACCCTCAGCTTCTGCTATGACAGTGCCTGCTGGCAACGCTAAGGTTTTCATTGTGTGGGTGCGCACCATCTGCTCGGCTGCAGCTGTGTCCTCTGCTAGATTTAGGATCACCCCGCCTAGGTGTTGCACCTGTAATGCCTTCAACTGCACTCTGATTTCCCCCAACACAGTTGTCTGTTCTGTTATCAATTCCACCAACGAACTTGTAGGGGCAATGCTCTCCGATTTTCTACTGTCAATAAACTCTTTCTCCAAAGCCTTTGTTGTTTTGTACTTTTTGCGTGTATGCAGTGATTCCTTGCTACGCGGCTGGTTAACTTGGGTCGATTCCATAAGATGGTTTGTGCGTTCCTGTGTCTCATGTTACCTTTTCATATCCTATTTTGAGGACATTTCCTGATCTACCATGATTTCTTCGGCTATCACTTCCTTGGTCGCCTCCTGCTGCGAAGCTGCCTTTTGTCCCTGACGTGTCTTTTTTGCCAATTTAGTGAGTCACAAGTGGATTTCCTTTTTTCACTGTTGTGATGCCATTTGTTCTAGTACAACCTTGTCTGGGGCGTGCCACTCTAGAGGCCATGCTTCCAATACCTCGTAAATGGCATCATCCATTGCAATGAACGGGAGTGTGACCCATGCTCGCTTTGGATCCTTCCGCGCCCGGATATATAAGTTATGTATGTCTGCTTTGAACTCAGTCGTGCTTTGCAAATTGTTGTATATCGTTGGAGACATTTGTGGTCTGTGAGCGATCCGTGTTGGGATACTCCGCTCCATGAAGGTCCAAAAAACCTTGATTTCACAAACTCTTGCTACGTCCTTGGTAGCCCAAAGCGAAGTATACCGCACTGCTTAAGGTAAGCTGTCCTCACTGCTGGGAAACTGGATACCCTACAGCAATTCTCCTGTAACCAAAAGGATTGACAGTAGCAACCATGCATAATGAAATGTCTTACCTTTGTCCTATGCTTCCTGACAATTTGTCGAAAATTCGTTGCATAAAAACTGCGCCCAGTTGAATTAGACTGCTTCGGCACACTGTTCCGCAAGTGCAATAATAGGGGTTGTCACCTTGTTGCCGGGACATTTCCTCATGAGTTTACTATCTAGTAGCTAGGTGGTGACTCGCACCCCACAGTCGTTGATGCTCGCTATTACATACCCACACTTTCCCTTTTCCAACTTATATTTAGCCTTCATTGTTTCTGCAAGGCCCACATCGCTACTAGTTCCGGCTATGTTTCTGGGGTCGTTCCCTTTGACAGGAAAGTGGGTAATCCAATGTACTAAATCATCTGTGATAGGAATCAGCTCTTCCAACCAGGGATACCCATCATGTACTAGACATAGTAACTGCCAGATAACAAAAGTGGTGATGGTCGTGTGGTGATAGTCGGGTATCCACCTCAGATTAAGTAAATCCACCTTTTCCACACCTAATAACCATTTCCGCAGTAATAAACTTGTCTGTGGCCAATTGGGGGAACTTGTCATTGTTCGCTAGATGCCAAACTTCGAACTTGATACTTGGTACTCGGCCCAGCAGCAAACCATCAAACCTTATCTCATCTGGAAGAAGCGGGGTTTGCAGTGTACTCTTTACAACATCCAGGTCCTTCGGTATTTTGGTCATCCCATTCCATGGAGAGACATATGGGGGTAATGAAGGTATTTGGAATGCATCTTATTCCTCCTCATCCTGTGCTTCAATCTGGGCGATCAAGGCTTGCAAATCTTCGTCGTCCTCAGCAGGTTCGATGGTGATGGCCTTACCCTTTTCGGCTGCTGAGCTTTTGTTGTCTCGGTGATACCCTAACTGGCCTGGTCATCAGCTTGTTTTTCTAGGGTCATGGTGTGCATGGGGACTTTGGAACCTCAGGAGCCACAGTCACTTTATCTAGCTCTTCCTGGGTTGGATGCAGTTCTTCCGCGAACCGTGCCTGGGTTCTTGCCATGGAACTTATGGGGTGTCTAGTAGTAGGGTGTTTGCTCGTCATCACTGGTTCAGATCTCACCTTTCCTAGTGTTGTCCAGAGGGTGTTATAGAAGTGTACAGATTTGAATATATCCCTTTCCTCCACTTCCTGAGCATTAATACCTTCTAGGCAGCAAATATTTTTGTATCTATCTTGGAACTTCCATCTTAATGACCCGTTGCCCTCTCCTCTCTGCTGTAGCTAGAACTTCTTGTCAGGAATAGTGGTGTTAATGGTCACCTGCCAACCTCGCCACATGGTAGCGTAGCCCTTTTGGTGCAACCGCGGTCGTGCTATCCGACTGGCCCTCCACGGAACCTTCCTTTTGTGCTGACCTTCCGCAGACTTGTTTATAGTCCTGCACCCTGTTTCAACTGCGGGGGGTGCTGATACTGTGCTTTCTACAGCTATTTAGGTGGTCACACCCCCGGTATTATTTCTCAACTTTCCTGCTAGCCCGAGCTGCGAGTACCTTTCGAGTGCCTCTCTAATCGTTATCTCTTCATGCATTGTTGTGTGGGGTGTATCCTTCCATAGGTGTGGGCGCAACCATGACAGCAGGGTCGCGGCTTGTTCTAGTTCTCCTGGTTCCCTTATGTGCAGACTCACGCGGCCGATGTGGTCATCGCTACTTTCCATATTGTTGATTCCCTCCCCTACTAGCAAGCTTTACTTTCGTAGCCGCGCCCATAGTTCGTTGATTGCACGAGGCCTGCTGCTACCCCGTTTATTCTGGGCTCCTTCCTGTCTTATTATTGACAATCTCATCTTCGCCTCCCTTCTATTATAGGCCCATCAAACCCGTGGTATCCACAAATTCCCAGTGGGTCATTTTATTGAGCGAACGCTGTGCATGCTTCCCCTTGTTCCCCTCCTGACTTTGTTGCGGGCCGCTGGTGAACTGGATTGCTGTAGTGAATTCAGACGTATGATTCTGATTTGGTTGGGTGCCTGCACAACATAGACCTGCAGCCTACGCTGGCAATGGATGCTTACCCCATTTTTCCCTCCAAATCATACGCGTACCTGCCTCCAACCTCTGCACCACTTTCTCCAAATCTTTGCGCATGTACTCCATTAGTGCGCAATGTTTGCACATGGTACCCCCGCAAGGGCATCCTATGGCTTTTGTCTCAGATTCATTGTTGTGCATTAGTCGATTGGTTCCTCCACCTTCGTGGCTTCCTCATCAGTTGGTCATTCCCTTGCCTATATCATTACACGTCGTAGGGACCTAACCATCATATTACAATTTAGTGTCGTCACCTCATGCAATTGGTTCTGCCATTGCTCAATCTCTTCATTCGAATCTGACGTGCAGGAACTATCACAATCCCATGAGATTTGTCTGTCTACTGTCAGATTTACTCGGTCCTGATCTTGTGCTATGATTTGGTAGATACAATCCAGTTCATCGTCACTATCCTCATCACGCACTGGCTCAGTATAGCGTGCCCCTTCAGCTGGGTCTAGTGGGACCACTACACGGAGAGATTTTTTCTCGAATATCATTTTTCGTTTCTTTAGATTGATGACTCCATTCATATCTGTTGCCCAGTCTATCCCTAGCAAGGCATGATATGGATTACTGTCATCCACAATTTCTATGACCTCAAAATCAATTTGTGTGCTTACACCGTCAATTTCTACTGTAACTCCTTGTAGTCTTCCTATAGGCAAGATCTTCTGTTGGTTTGCCATCCGTAATTGGATAGGAGACCATTATAGTGCAGGCCTACCCATGCGCTCCCAGGTCTATTTGGGTAGGACATTCACATCTGACCCCAAGTCCAGAACAACCTGATCCATCTCATAGTCCCCAATCTAGGCAGTCAATCACATTTCCCGCCCAGTGCACAACACATGCTTGCCTAGCTTCCAAACCATTCAAGGTTCATCCGATCCCGTGCACCTAGTTATCAACTCTTGCAATCCCTTCATCGCGTTAGTATCCCATCGTAGCTTCATGCATGTCTCTAAAAAGGTAGTTAGCATAGAAGTATCCCTCTCTGACTCCATTTGATCCTTGCTACCCAAAGTAGAAGCTTCTTCGAAGCTCTTCTTAGCTTCCATAAATGTTTCCTTCGCGTGCTCCAAATTAAATTTTCGTTGTTTTGTAGGGGCCTTACAAACCCATGCATCCTCCTTTGGTTGCTTGGGTTGAGATCTTTTGCTATGATAGCGTCGTCCTCAGATGTGGTGTTAAAGACACAACAAACCACGTGTAGTGCTGCGCATCCATCAATGTCATGTTAGCCTTGCGGATTGTGCTTTTCAATCTCTAATCCAGATCCCACGGGGTTTAACCAGGTAACATCGCAATTTCCTTGAACCCAATGACCAACTGCGCCTCTGATTTTTGCCGACCAAATTCTCTGTTTAATGCATCCTTGATCGCCACTATTCCCACATTCAGATGATCCCTTGAGTACTTTATATACCATGTCAACGTGCAATCCTGAAACACGCTAACCAGAGTAGCCTTTTTGATGTTATCTTCCATTATGCCTTGGGCTTCCCATATAGCCTTTACCACAAACTAGAACTGACCTGGTTCCTCATTTCCTATGCCTTTAAATACCAGCAACTTGACTGCACTTGCCATCGCAACCTTTGATGGTGGCATAGTTGGGGTCAGCGAAGATGGCTTTGATGTAGGAGAAGTAGGTGATGGCGTGGACGGTGGTGGTATCAGCGGGATGTGCTGCCCAATCAACCGGACTGTGCTTCTCAGAGAGAACCCTCTAAGTTATTCCTCTCTTTCTCATGAAATAGAAATTAGAGGTTTGTTCTCTAATCCTTTAGTTCCTCGGTAGCCTCTTCCACTCCGCGTTACGCCAGACATTAATGAATGCACATAATTTGTTTTTCACATAACAACATTTTATTCCAAGTATTCAACGATTTGATATATTTACCCCACGGCCCTTGCAGAAAGCACCTTTCTACTTCACTATAACTCACAATTGTGTTTATTGCGAATTCAGTGATAAACCCTCCTATTATCCGATCTAACCAGTGATCTACTGCGTGTTCAATTTTGTCTTCAGATGCTTCTAGCCTACGCACCAATTCCAAAGTCCACACAATGGGTTGATCCAGTCTGCACCTTCCCACGCTGTTAGCTAACCTCGTGATCCACTCATACAACTATATTGAGAATGACGCAAAGAAGATCTCGTGGATATCTAGGTATATGTAACGATCCAACCACCTTTCTTCTGATATCCGCAGATTTTTGTTTTCCTGAACCACGAACTCGTGAAGCTTCTGATCCAACCAATCTTCAAGCTCTTTCTTTGTAGGGTTCCATTGTTCCGACATCAGACATCCCTTAGGTAGATCCTGGTCCTGACAACGGAACCATTTGTTGGCTTATTGGGCCCTGACCCAGGTTCGGAAGATTTATTAGCCAAACAAATCCCATAGCTACTGGCCCTTTCGGCAATAGCTCGCGGAGCATGGACTGAGGTCTCACTTGAGGTAGTAGGGCAGGGTGCTGGAACCAAGTTTTCACACCATTGGGATGTCTTGATGGGGTCTAGAGGGGTTGCGAACCATTCTGTGGCTTCGCACTACTTTACTTCCGCATAGATCCGGAACAAGGCACTTCTTTAAGAGTTATTATTTATGAGTTTGTTATAGATCAGATCTACTCTTTATAGTCTTTAATAAAACATTTAAACTTAAAACCTTGTGCGCGCAATTATAAAGAAAGATCTAAACCCATATAACAGATAATGCGTAAATTCAGAATATAAGCAACAGACAGATCCACAAGAAACCACACAATGATTCAGAAACTCTTATCTTTATTGATCTTCTCTTTAGTACAACTAAATCCGCCCTGCGCACTCAGCTGTAGGGGTCTGCGCACACAGCTGCAAACTTTACCAGGCCTCAGCGCACATAGCTGTAGAGCCTCTATCTCTCTACCAACTCCCTTGACTCAGACTTACAGATGCTCCAAGACTTCTTGCCTCATAAACCCATTACATTCCAGATCAAAAGAATACTTACCAAAAACTACTTTCTAACCATAGAGCCTTGCTCTATTTATACATTTCCATGGTCCACAGAGCATGGACAGACCGACTCATTTTACATTATTTTTGGGTGGACAACCCTTTGACTCATTACACTTTTCACTCCGCGCATCTCGCAAAGTCTTTACCATACATTTACCCAAAATTGTGGCCTTCGCTACCCAACAAAGATTCACCAGCAGGCGATTTAGGAGGACCCTGTTTTGGGGCATCAGCCTTACCCTTGCCTTTGCCTTTATTCTTACCTTTTGAGGATTTATCCACTACAGTAGACTGGATAGTGTGGACCTCTGAGGTTTTATCAGGGCCAGGAGGATTCTGGGAAGAACTATTGGGAGCAGAATTCAAGACCAACTTCTGTTTGGAAGAAGATTTACTAGGGGTCTGGGATACTGAACCAATAACTCCATCGACAGGAGGTATAGCTTGTGACATTGATGTCGTGGGATTGGATGATGGCCGCGGAGCATCGGGTAATAACTCATACAAAGTGCCAGAATGAGAGTAAACTAGATCTAAGTACTGGGCACGAGCAAGGTCTTGTTCTTCAGTAACACATCCACCCATAGTTATATCACGAGCTATTGGGGCCACAAATGATTTAGTGAACCATTCAGTGAGCAATTGATCAACAATATCAAATTTGATCAGACGACGTCTATGGCTCCATTCATGGATTTGATCAGAGATGTGTGTCGCAGTATCTTTCTTAAGCGATGTGAGAAAATAGGTGCTAGTTTCATAGCGAATTGGCAGCTGAAAATGCATGAGGGAAGCCATGGCTAAAGAGTTAAAGTCGTGGTAAGTAATTCGAGGAAGATCTATGTACCACTTGGCTGCAACACCTATGAGGGTTCATTGGAAAAGATGAAGATGAATGGAATCATCAACGTAAGAGTTCGAAGAGCACTAGAGGTGATATGTCATCACGTGGGTTTGAGGATCTTCTTTTGCTTTCCCATCAAACTTTGGACAATCACTTGGTATCTTGGATGGCATCGGAGGCTAGTATGGTGAATGAAGGATTGGATCATTCATAAGGAAAGACACATATGGAAATTCTAGTGTGGCCAAGAATGGCAATTGAGTATTAAAAGGCATAGGAGGTTGGTAAGCGAGTTCGAGTGGAGGAGCCCATCCCTGTTGGTAATGATTTTGACCCCAGAGTGGGGGATTTTGGCCATATGGCATCTGATGATGCCCCCATTACGGGTTACCTTGACCATAGGGAGGATTTTGACCTTGAATACCTTGGAACTATCTAGCCATAGGTTGCTGATAAGCAACATATGGGTTGAAAGGCTGTTGAGCCTGTTGAACTTGGAGATATGGATATTGTACCTATTGTCCCTAAACATATGGGTGATGAACCTATTGTCCTTGAATAAGAGGATTTTGGACCTGGTGTCCTTGGGCATTACGTTGATACAATTGTTACCCTTGGACATAGGGATGTTGTATCTATTACCCTTGACCAAAAGGATTCTATACCTCTTGACCTAGGACATTAGGTTTTTGTACCTGCTGCCCTTGGCCAGAAGGATTCTAGACCCGTTGTCCTAGGACATTAGGATTTTGGGCCTGTTGCTACAGGACCTGCCCCTAGCCTTGCCTTTGGAGGGGTTGACCCTACTAATATATATACAAGGGTTGCTGCTGCTCGGGTTGGTTTTGTTGCTGCAAGGGTTGGCCCTGCGGTTGCAAAATTTGGCCCTAAGGCTACATAGGTTGGCCCTGTGAGGACATGGGCTAGGAGGTTTGCGAAGCATATTGCATCTGCTGCTACACAGTTTGCTGCAATTTTTGCAAGGGTTGACCTTGCGGTTTTTGCAGTTGACCTTGCTATTGCGCGGATAGCCCTTACTACAACAAAGGTTGCCCTTGCGGTAGCAAATTTTTCCCTTGTTGTTGTAGAAGCTGTCCTTGCTATTGTAAGGGTACTTTAATAGTGCCCAGAAAATTTCTAAACTGAATATGGCCATAACCACCCTGGAAAGTGGACGAGTCAGGCTGAATGTATTGCCCAGACTCAAGGGTGTAAGGTTGATTAACCATTCCTTGAGAACCATATGGAATGTAAGGAGTTTGGTATTGGACCTGAGCCTCATAGGGCTGCTAATACTGGACATTGCTCGACCCAAACAGACCAATGGGATTTTGAACCTGTTGGTACTGGACACTGCTTGATCTAGTAGGATCAGTAGGGTTGTGAATAATGCCAGAAGAAGGTTGGTTCATACCAAGCATGTGAGCTTATGATCCACTCACATTGGTGGCCCCTGATACCACAGAAACATTCAGGTTTTTCCCCCTAGGTGGTGGCACAGGTTGGCCACTGACCAGAGGGATAGAGGAACTGACAGAGACATTCCTCGAGACCACCGGTTGAACCAGACGGGTGACTGGGACTGATGATACGAGAGGGTTCAGAATGGTGGGTTGCATCGAGACTGAGGTAACAGCCTGTTAAGAGGTCATGTTCGTAATGAATGGCCTGAAGTAGGCATGGTGCCTGACACCCAAACAGGGTTATGGTAAAGTGATGAGGTACTAGGCGTACTTGAAACCAACTATGCCAAAGACACATAATTAGGTGGCACACTGGTGGGAATAACCCCTGTATAGGGGAAACCTCAAGGAGGAAAAGGATGTTCTTCCTCTTCGACAATGTGTGGAGTAGAAACTTCTGACTCTTCTGGAGAAGTGATTGGAGCATCGCCTTCGGGTTCCATATCCGGGAACAAACAACGACGAACGTCTAAAGAAGTACGAGGGGATAATTCCAAAGGAACAAGTAGCTGATCGTACGAACTATAAGGACGTTGCGGTGATATCACAACAGGCTTAAAAAGAGGATTCAAAGGATAGATAACTAGTCCAAGCTTAGTGTTAATGGTCGGCGAACTCTCAGGAGTTTGAACGTGGTTGTCCAGAGATTCCGGGCCAAAATCAGCAGATGACCCAGTATCTAAAGTAGGTGGAGGATGAGATGAAAAAGTTTGGATGCTCAGAACAATTCTGAGTTCAACACCTTGGTCCTCGAGTGACTCTGGTAACTCAGGAAACAACTCCTTAGGCAATCTTTCAGACGAAGGAGAGGAAGAGGAACTAGGTTAACTAGATGATTCAGCCATGATGGACTTGTCTTAGTTGACAGAAAATTAAACTTCAAGGCTTTAAAATGTTCTTTAAGGGAAACTCACGATTTGGTCTAGAAAATACTAATAGGTTGTATCGGATCGTGGGCAATCAATTATTAAGATGCATAAAAAGACTAGTTCTCTTTCATTTTTTAAGATTCGAGAAAGAAACAAAGATGACTCTATCTCTTTTGATTGGAAACGAGCTCGAAAGGACAAGTGATGGAATGATATTTTAAGTTTAATGAGTCAAAAAGATCAAATGACTACTCTAGATGATCTAGGTAAACAAGATTACCAGGAAATCGTGAACTGCAAAATACCTCCCAGCGAACCAAGAAGTATGAGCAGGCAATCTCCCCAAATGTTGTGTTCAGTGTATCACATTTGCAAGGTGGCTGACTTGAATTCCTAAGGATAAAGGATTGCAACCAAAAGGGGTCTCCCGTTAGATACTTGACAGTACGGGGAGTACAAATCCGTACTAGCACTTTCTATGCCGAAGCTAACGACAATTCTATGTTTAAAGATGTCGAAACACGTCTCTATCCTAGACCTTCTAGATATGATCCTTAAATGTCAAATGTGCCTTAGGTTAATTGAGTTCATTTCAAAGTTTATCTTGAGTTATGTTTCAGTTTTTAGGCCTTAGCGATGCGACTCAAAAAACCTTAAATGCAACTAAATGAGACAAGACCCTTTCAATTCGATGAATTTCTTACACTAGAGAGGGTAGAAAATACACAATCAAATGCAAACAACCAAGCAACTAAAAGAAAAATTATCTTTGACTACTTCACTTTTTGAAAAAATAAACTAATGAAAAATGCATTCCAACTCTTAATTTCCTGACACGCACATTTCTAACAATCCTTTCAAAAGAAAAAGAGTTCTTTTCCTTTTCAAATTCCAATGCAATCCTAGTTTTTAATGATCCTAATTATCGAAGCAAAATGATGAAAAAAACTAGAATGTCATGCTTTTTCTTGAAACAACGAAATGAATTTTCGCATACAACACTTCAATGAATTTTTTTCGAGACAATCAACTCTTCAAGCAAATGAAAACATGAAAAGAACGACTCATTCAGACTAATGAAGCACCTACTTTACCAACAACAAGACAAGCAATGTAATCCATGCCAGAAAAGAAACATTTAGACAAGCAAATGAAAAATTGTCAAACTTGTGTAATGGAGGTCAAAGTCGTAAAAGGACGCAAACGAAATGCAAGGAGTAAGTACACCAACAACTCGACTCACTGAGTTCACAATCAGCTGAATGGAGGACAATCTAGATTCCCTAGTGTCACTGACCATCCAATGACTCAATAAATCAAGCAGAAAGACGATAATCCAACAAGCAAACAAAACCAAATGAAAAGCAGCTTTCTAGTCAGGGAGAAAACAGTCTAAAAGGCTTACGGGGTCGAAATCATGAGAGCAAAACACACTGGCCAAGATTGGGGACAAACCCTAATCTTCACTTACAAGCATCAGTGTGACTTCCTAATTGACAACAAGCACTAGAGGTCGGTTGGTGCGACTGTTTCTCATCATATCGCGCTAATCGGCATGACTGTCAGTGGATTAAGCACGCTAAGCGAGGGAGCCAAGAAAAAAATAAATAAATAAATAAAACAGGGACCAGATCTACTACTATGAATTTCAAACTCAAACCAGTAAGCAGGAGAAAAGAAACAGAACCAAAGGGAAAAAATGGAACTAGAAAAGTTCACACGAAATCATGAAATCTCAAACAAGACAAACAAAAGGATTGGTTCCCCAGTATGGTCATCAATTTGTGGTGAAGTAAAATTATAAGTGCAGACACAAACAAATTCTTCTAGCCCGATAATGTGTCTAGCCACAACTGATACATTCTATGGAATATTTCCTTAGTTTAGAACCAATTAAGAGGGCCTACCTCTTAGTACGCTTCCTTCTTCAAACACCTGAAACAAGTAAACAACAACAAACAACAACCGTGATAATAGACAAATTGTAATTCAACCTACTTACCAACTCAAGAAACATTAATCCATGAACATGTAAGATGACAAATCATGTAGGAAGTCAATCAATAGTTGCATATATATTGAATCAAGAAGAGATTACAACCATTATCATGATGTTGTCGTTCTCCTGAGTCTGACAAAACCAGGTTCCCACACACTTCTGCTAGCATTCCATGATGGCCTCAACAATAGTAGTTTTAAGGCTCTCCCCTTTAGGTTTCACATTAAACCAAATTCACACTTATCCCTCACACAACTAGAGATATACAACTATGAATAGCTTGTTGTTTACTCCAAACTTAATTAGCACTAGCACACCAATATTAACACTACTAACACTAGCTTGTGATTGGGAAAAAGGAAGATTTATATAGCATGAATGGATGGAGATGGATCCTCTTCTCATGGGAGAAAGTCTTATCTCTTGAGGTAGTTCCATCATTATAGGGGAAAGGAGCCCAAAATGACATCCTCGACCCCATCCGGCCAAACCATTTACTAGACTTCCGTTACGAAGCTTCTAGAGCTAGAAGCTTCGACTCTTTATTTAAAAAACTTTCCATAAGAGGATTGATGTGACTAGAACAAAGCTCAGTTGCTCCAGTCGGCGCTAGGGACAGTGTTAATCCCTGCATATCGACACGAGGAGGACAAGGGCCATTAGCGCTAGTCTTGTAAACTGGGAAAAACATAAGATTTTGGGGAAATGGTGCAAAAGGGAATTGCTCTGCTCATGAAGAGGGAAACAATGGGAGTTTCTTCATGAAGGATAAGCATATAGGGTTCACTGTATAGGTCCTATAGGATCAAGGAACGAGGAGTACAGGGACAATGACAAAATGTTGTGTAACAAGCATGCAAAGTGATGGTGTATGGGGACAACTCAGGTGACTTAAGTTGTTTCCAAACGGCAGTGGACGCCACACAGGTGGATGCACCTTCATCAATAATGCATTAGGAGATGATGGCATTACAGACTCAGATTGGTACCTATAAAGCAATAGATAAAGGTAATGGGGGATGTTCTGATGCATCAACTGGGAAGACAATCAAATGATCATCGGAAGGATCTATTGCACCCAAAGAAGTTAGTAGAGCTTTCTTTTGAGATCAGCATGACTGGAGCACTTCTAGCGTCGACATGGCAATAGGTGATTATGCCAAGTCGTCTACTATACTATATGTATGGGAAACTCGATTAGAAGTCGCGTTACAGTGTAATGGTTCCTTTGGTTTCTTAGGAATTGACTCTACTTTAGGTTGAGGGATCTGTAACAGGTCATTTGGTGTCTTAAGAGGCTCAGTAGATGTTTTGGTTTTGGACTCAATGGCGGATGAGGTCGATGGCTTGTCATATTTACGCGACCGACTTTCCAAGTTGATATCGAAGGTATTAACCCCATCAGAATTCATCATGAGGATCTAGTAGTCACCAGGACTAGAAGGTCGGGGGGGATGGGGTACTTGACCTGGCTAAGGTTGGGCAGCAACAAATCCTTGCTGAGGAAAAGGACTTGTAAGCATTGTTGGTTGAGATGGCAAAGGATTCCGAGGCGATTGTTGAATGGGTAGTTGACCTCTAGAAGCTGCTTGAGATTCCCACATTTGATGCATTTGGGGTAAGAGAGGACACTCATGTGTATAATGGTCATGTACACCACAACATGCACAAGGCTTGTTCATACGAATAGCCTTGTTCTGCTTGGGTTGACTGCCATGTTGCTGGTTGTTGATGTTAGGTTGGTTCCCATTAGGTTCACTAAGTTGATTACCTTGATTATGTTGGTTACCATTGTTACCTTTCCCCTTATTCTTTTTTTTCGAATTTGGGGGATTGGTCGCACTATGTTGCATAAACACTTGACCTTGAGGGGGCAGTGGATGCTGGGGCTAAGGATGCATGGGAGGCTATAGTGCTATTGCTTGAGGGGCTAGAGCACTTGGTTATGTATAGGGAGAAGCAACGGTTTGGTAGACAAGTTGAGCAATAAATGGCCCTGAAAACATGTTTCTAGCAGGAGGGGCATAAGTGTTGGAGGAACTAGTGCCCCCCCTGTAGATAGCCATAACTTTGCTGAGTATATGGCGAAGGATGTGAAAGGGTTCCATCGATACCATTGGTAGCATGAGATGCCCTCGCTTAAACCGTCGGTGGCTATCCCTACTACAAGGCTGGTCAAAAGAGTACCAACTTGAGGAGTGAACACCTGCAACTCCTAAATCTGTGCTCGGAGCCCCCCCAACACAATCTGATTCTCCTCCACGAAGTTTTGGAGGGCCTTGCTGGTGACGTCACGCACCGTCTTGCCTATGTCATGCAGATCCCCCTCAGTAAGGGTGATCAGGTCAATAGACAGTTTAGATGCTTTGACCTTCTTGCGTGGCTCCGTCCGCTCGCTCGGGAACTGGCACTTCAACTGTGTTGACGTTGTTTGTGGGTTCGTGGTGCCCTGTTCTTCCTCCGTTTCCATCTCTTTCTCCTAACCTCGTAGAGGCAATTTTGGCCATCGCGTGCCTTCTCTGGTGCCTTCTGTGTTGATGCTTCTGCGGCCTTTTCTTGTTCTACTACTGCCTATGCACCGTCCCATGCCTCCTGTGCTTTTGCTGCTGGTGCTTCTTGCCTTCTCTTTTCTACCAACTATGCCATGCACAGTTTGGCCTCCTCCTTCTTCTTCTAAGCAGCAGACTTTTCCACTACAGCGATTTTTGGGGTGCACCATTCCAGCGGCCACGTCTCCAGTACATCGAAAATCACATCATCGATGGCTATGAAGGGTAGTTCTCTCCACTTATTTGTAGGGTCCTTGCATGCCCTAAGGTATATGTGGTGGAAGTCCGCTTTAAATTCTGTAAAACTTTGCAGGATGTTGTAGACATTGGGTGATAACTGCGACTTGCAGTTAATCCCCATTCTGATGTTCATATGCATGAACACCCTGTTATATTACAAATTGACCTCCTAATCAACTCAAAGGGGAAAGACAGGGTGACTGAAAGAATGACCACAGTTGCAGGGCCAGAATCCACACTAACGCTCTTTGTACACTGATAACCTGCTTTATAAAGCTTGTTTACAAGCATAAAGGAGCGTTAGTCAACCTGCTAACTCATGTTGTTAGACCAGGGGGGGCGTTAGTGAAATTTAGTGATGCTCAAGTGGTTATGCCAACGAATCTGCCATTAATATCTAGATATTATTTCCCTAAATTTGCACAAGAAAAGCAGGGAAACTCCAAAAATCAAGTTATTTGGAGAAATTCTATTCCGGAAACACAGGCAAATGGGAAAAAGCTGGTAAACGAGGCATGTTCATGGTTTTTACCCAAACGAACTACAGGTGGAGTTGGGAAGCCCTAATTCGATTGCTATTTAAGCAAAGAGAGGGCCATTGCACAAGGGTCAGAGCATTTAGAAGGATAGTACATGGTGTTGTTGTGATATCGTCATATTATTGAAGGAGCTAGCTGAAAGAATGAGAGAGAGAGAGGAAGAAGGGATAAGGAAGGCTAATGCAACAGGGTTGTTGTAATCACTCTTCTAAATATAGGACTACAGTTGTGTTCCACTACTCGAAGTGTCGGTGATATTGTGCATTTATTTGTCCATTCTGATGCTTATTGTGTTGAGTAGATAAGTTACACATTTATACATGTTTGTTACGAATTCTTATATTAATTGTCAGAAGTATATGCTGTGATTGGTTTGCTTCATTCTTTTGTGCAAGAATCATCTTGGAGTTGGTCAAGAGGTGTTCTTCTTACTGCATGGAGATCCCCAAGCGAATATATAAAGAACCAAAGGTGATCCTTTCTCCATATCTTGTCAATATATGTCAGATAGATGAACATGTGTGTAACAGGTACCTTTTGCAGATAACTTTACGGCCTGTCAGAATTCCCGGGAAGACTTGTGAGGGTAGTTTTCATCCCGTGCATTTTACCCCAGAGCATAATTGGCGACCCCGCTAGGGACTATACATTTAGTTCCCAACTATCTAGACTCCTCTCAGATCTCTTCTCTCTTCTATGAGCTTCCCGCTACTTCATATCCTTCTCTGATCCACCATCTAGCTTGTTGCATCCTACAAAGTTGCTTTCTCTTCAGAAACCGATCCTAGAAGCCCACTTTTTTAGCTCTTTCCCTCACTAACATAGGTTGCTTGTCTAAACAGAACTTTATAAAGCTCCTTGACTATGCACAGGGAGTGTTAGTGGCCAAACTAAAGCTCTGTTTACACATAGACAGAGCGTTAGTGACCCATTTCCATGTTTTTCAAGAGATCTTGTGGACCAAAAGGGGGGGAAACTTGTCCTAAGGGCTAAATTAGGATCTGCAACAGTATCATGCTAACAAATTTTGTGTCTTCAAACTTATTTTTTAAGAAAATGCTTTAGTTTTTCTCTCATAAAAGAAATTTTTGTTGAAAGAAAAGTTGATAAACTGTAATCTCCTTCTGTCAAAATAGTTGTAGGCAGCTTTGTTTTGGTTCAATAGTTGTTAGGGAATATTGAGAAAAGGAACTTTCGGTTATGCAAAGTGTTGAATGACTTTAGATGCATTGACGAATATATGAATATGTGAAATGATACATGTGTAGAATAAGACTTGTTTGCATAAGAAATTGAAAAAAAAATTCAAAGCATAGTTCTGCACGGTTTATCGAATCGAGAGTCTCATCATATTCATACGTCAACACCCCCTCCAAAGAAAAATAAGAAAGTACACTAAGATTTACACTAAAATCAATCAGATACTCTTTTTAAGAGCAAACCAACATTAGATAGATTAGGACCTTGGGATAAGAGAGTGAGTCAACTACCCAAGGTTGCAAATCAAACTAGTGTCGTTAAAGAGTGAAAAATCATTCTGCACTCATATTACCAGGACCACTCCACTCACACTGGAGAGAAATACGAGACAACATCGGATTGTAATCGAAGGTAGCCTGCCTTCATTTACAACTCCTTTGGGCATTCTTTGTAACGGGGTTCCCTTTGGGGATTTCGGAACTGAGTCCGGGACTCAGGTATCTTGCCCACACAGTGTGTTGTCTATGACTATGTCCCCCCTGGTAATGTCTGTGATTTGAGGTATCTCTAGTGGCCAATACTTCTAGGTACTTACCTAAGGTGACTGGGACAGGCTGTCTCGGTACCTCAAACGGACAGACCTACTTTGTCTTCATTTTTTGGGAGGGTGCTCGTCTTCACGAGAGTAATTGGCCCCTCAATCCGAGGTTCGAGCGAAGCTCAAAAGTAATCGTAATCGTACATTTGGCCATCCTTCTCTATTACTCATTGAGAGACTAGGTTTCATCTCCAGTAATTGGTGTTTATCAGACAAGGTAATTTCACTTTGTTTGTTGATTGTCATTTTAGTGTGTTTTTTCTTTTTTAGGTACTTGAGTGCTACTGATTTTGAGACTTAAAGAATACCACCTTAAAATTTATCTGATAAAATTTACCAGTCATTGTGGCTACATTCGGCCCTCACCGTCAATCCAGACGGTCGTTAGGACTTCCTCCACTCACTGTGGAGGATTTGCCGAGATCCACTGACTCAGATTCCTCATCTTCGAGGAATTAGTCTCCTAAATCACACACGGGATCATTTTGGACGACTGATGATTCTGATTTGCTAGAGGATTCCTTTATGGAAGGATTTCTTCCTCATTTTAACACTCCTCTTACAAATTTGTCGGATCTTATTATTGATCCCATCATGCTGGTACTTCACTATTCACTAGGAGGAACTCTCCCATCTATTCAGTCGACAGCTCAAGGGTTGTGGAATTATAGAGACACTATGAGTCCTCTACCACTTCCCCAGTCGACGGTCATCACAACACTGGCAATGTGGAACCCCGCAATCCTATTTGTCCCAGGTACTGCAACTCACAACACCCTCTATCAATGGAACCTAGCAGATGCCAGGTTCCACTCCTATGGTGCGCCAAAGCATACCTTTGACTAGTGCCACATATAGTGCTCCATATAACACTCAATGTGGCACTATGGGTGCAGTTCCAGTTTACCAAAACCAAGGTTGGCCACCAATGTATGGTTCTAACCCCCATATTCAGATATCTGGGGCGGTTCCCAATATGCACATGGCAGTGGGGAATGTCACAGTTCCCCCGCCATTCTCAGGCATGCATGGACAGTCGCTGATTGACATGAATTTTCCCTCTGTCAATCAAAGCCATATGGTCATTTCAGTGTCGGTTGGGAATCCACAAGGGATTCCCACCCAAACCATGGGGGCATCCTACTCATAAGCTCAGATGAGTCAAGGGGGCACCGCTTATATTTGGGGCAACTTCATACCCATGTATCAAAATCCTCATGGTAATCCACTTTACAACACCGTACCACAAAGCAACTGCTACACCACGCAGCCCATGTACACCATGGGGAACCAAATGATGGGTGGATCACAACACTCCTCTGGTCATCCGTCATCACAATGGTCCGAGTTAGGGGCACCCAAAAATTTGCCTTTTTTGGCAACATTGGATATCCCCATCTTATACAAGTTGACTAACGACCCCATCCACCATAACCTACAATGGCCGCCGATCCCACATAAAATACCGGTGGATATTCCTAAGTTCGACGGAAAACAAGGGGAGGATCCAGGCACTCACGTCACCACCTACCATCTATGGTGTGTTTCCAACTCCATGGTGGATGACAGTGTCCAGTTGCATCTTTTTCCCCGCACCCTCACTGGCAATGCTACAAAGTGGTATATTGAGTTACCATGTGCGTCACTGAATACCTTTGATGCTTTAGCGATGGATTTCCTAAAGCACTATCAGTTACCTATCTATTATGAGATAGGGATGGAGCTCCTTACTTCATTTCGTTAGGATACCGCCACCCACATCTCCGATCATATCCATGAATGGAGACGTAGGTGGAGGTTAGTCAAAGCTCCTATCCCTGATTTTCTCTTAACAGATTGGTTCTATAAGTCGCTACTCCCACAAATCACTAGAGATTCGCTCTAGGTGGTGCGGTCATGGAGGACCAATCCATACATCGTGCCCAGCACTTGGATTTAATTTATTCATAGTCTGGCACTCTCTACGACATTATCCCCTATGCTCCCGGTAACCCTAATCCTCCCACCACTCAGTGCCCTGGAGCGCATGCCTACGGGATCGTCAGCGCAACCTCCACGAGCATTGTAAAACAACTCAGTGGGTTTGTTACCAAGTTGGTAGTGGACCTGTCTACCAAAATGACTGCTCTTCCTACCACTGCTATTAACTCTGTGCAGTCTACACAGAAATCTAGTAGCAAGAATAGGAAGAAACAGAACAAGACCGCTCCTTCTGAGGAGCAGTCATCTAAGCAGCCCAACCTAAAACAGAAGGCCGTTGCGCCTACTGATACGGAAAAGGATAAAGGCACCAACTATTCGTGCAAACTCTGTCTTGAAGATCACATAACCTCGCGTTGTCCGCATCTTCAAGAATGCACGGATTACCTTACCAAGAAAGATTTTGGGAAGGCACCTGCTGTCCTTAGAAATCCTTTTCCTAATCAACAACAGCAACATCTCGTTGCCAACCAACCGCCACCCATGTCAGGGGGTAGCAACGGTTCGCAACACCCTTCCGCTAGTGAAGGAAGTTCTACCATTTACACATTTGAAATAGTAGAACTAACAACCAGAGCCAAATCATATGAAGCTCCTGTCGCTCTGGCAGCAAAATCATCCATAGGTCAAAACCCATCGCCACCCAATGATTTGCGAATCGAAAGGCCGGTTGAGGACTTTGTAATTTGACCCACCAAGGGGGCACTTCGACGCACAATGCACAACACATCTGCACGTGTCGCCCAACACTACAACATCGTAGATGATTTGGCGCAAGCGCCATCGGCTATGTCAGCGCTCGAAGTATTACAAACATGCCCCAGCCAGAGGAAAGCTTTGCTTTTGGCTATCGGGGGTATTGACCCTGTAGATTCCATGCTTGCCATTTTCGACATGGACAAGTGTAAACCTCCCCTTTCCCGCCAGCTTGCATTTCAAGTGCATATCACCTCGAAAGGGAAAGGTATACACCAAACTGTTATCGACGAAGGTGCTTCAACCTGCATCATGTCGGCTTCATGTTGGCTCACCTTGGGTTCCCCAACCCTCTCACCACCGTCAAACTCCCTTAAAGCTTTCGACGGCTACACCTTTGTCCCAAAAGGATACTTAGCCAGTTTTCCCATCACTTTGGCTGGGAAAACCGTAATGATGGATGTAGAAATCGTGAATGAGAAAATCGACTATAATCTGTTGCTGGGTCGTAGTCGGACATATGCCATGACAACCATTGTATCCATTGTCTTTCGTATCATACAATTTCCATTGGATGGAAATATCATTACCGTGGATCAGTTGTCTTTCTGCACGCCTGATTATTCCCCTTTACCAAGTTGCTCTGTACCCCTAGTAGGAGGTGTAACTAACAGTTTTGTCAGTATAAGTACTAGTTTTTTGAAGGCTTCCTCCCCGATGGGTTGTTTTCCTCTTCCATCACCGCAGGTTCCATAATCGGCCAACATGCTTTCATCAATTCCTCATGAACTGACCGATCCCTGGATCCTAACAGCGCCTTTAGACCTTGACACATTCGGAGACCAAATGTTGTTGTCACCAACTGAATCGGCCTACCAAGCCATTCAATTTGCATCTGAATCTCCGGTCACTTTGGTTTCGACCAACGATACCACTGCCTCTCGCATAACCGCTCCTTCTTTCGATCCACTCAATCAAGTCCTACTGATGGACAAAGCTATTAGAGAGATCACGAGGTTAGAAGAGCGACCTTGGGAGGATTCTAACCATCATGTTTCGATATCTGATTCGAACATGATGCCTCTTCAAATCCTGTCACTTGACACACATGAAATCGTTTCCTCATCGTATAATACTATCCAACTTTTGGACTCGGAAGGAAACAGGGGCAATATTTCACAAACATTGCTCCCAGATATTTCTGTCATGACAGGCATCGTGGAAAACATACAGAGTGGAGCCAATCACAATCTTGAGGAAATTGAGCTTCACCTACCTATTTAGGGACTTCCGCGATGTTTTTCCTTGGTCTTATGAGGAAATGCATGGCATAGACCCTTCTATTGTCAAGCATGAGATCGAGAAAGATCAAGCATTCCTTTTATGGTATTTTTCTTGCTCGTTAATCCGAAAAACCTTGAGTCTTCTTCTTTGGGCTCATTAAACTACAAACGAAGATAATAAAGCACAGTTAGGGAAATTTTATTGCTCTTTAAAAATATATAAAAATCCCCGAGCTTTTGTCCTTCCGCTCGTTAAATTTATGCAACGATAAATAGAGCACTTTTGGAGACATTTTATCGCTCTTTAAAAAATATAAACTCCTTCGACTTTTTGTGGTAGAGCTCATTAAACATATATACCACAACCCGTAAAGCACTTTTTTGGGATATTTTATCGTTCTTTAAACAATACAAACATCCCCGAGTTTTTCATCCTTTGCACTCGTTAAACATATGCAAACGATGCTCTGAGCACCTCTTTTTTGATCTAGTTCAAGCTCATAAACTGAAAAAGACCAACGGAGCATCCTTTTTAGGCACTTTTTTATCGCTTTTTAAACTGAAAAAATCCTGAGCTGTGTCTTGCTGCTCGTTAAACATGATAAAGATGACCTGAGCATTCTTTCAGGTACTTTTTTCAAGCTCGTTAAAAAATGAAAAATCCCGAGTTTTTGTTACTAATCTCGTTAAAGTGTCATGAAAAAACACGAGCTTAGTCCGCTACCTTGTACTCATAACAAAATGAGGTCGACATCTATTGGAAAAAGGTTTCTCTTTATACGGATCTAGTAGATTAAATACGGAAAAGTAACCAATACGGGTATACTATTAACCTTTTGTCGCACCCGTTTGACAACTGTGACAAAGGGACCACCATGGAGTCTCTCTTTATGATCTTTTCATACTCTCTAAAGATGAAAAGATCACCGAGTTGTCTAGTTTGGACTCTTTAAATACATAGACAAGATATAGAGTCGTTCTTTTTACGATACTTTTCAGACTCTTAAAAGATGAAAAAATCGACGAGTTTGCCTGTCTGGACTCATTAAACTAATCAGATAGGGCAAAGAGTCATTCTTTTTGCGATCCTTTTTAGACTCTCTAAACATGAAAAGATCGATGAGTTTACCCATCTGGACTCATTAAAAATCAAACAGGGAAAATGGAATTATAACCATATCCTGAAGCGTGGTTTGGCAGCAAAATTTCCCTTAAACATGGCATTCCCTCAGATACACCATCATTTTGATAGCCTCTCAATATGAACCCTACCAACCTACGATATTTTAGCCTATATACCCTGATGCCATTGCATCTCCGTATCTTAAACACTCTGTAGTGTTAATAAGTCTAGTGTTGTTTGGTTAAAACTGTTGTCATGCCTTCTATTGTTCAAGGGTCCTTACTCGTTTCCTCGATCAGCTGACCCTACATATCCTTTCATCATGCCCTCTATTGTTTAGACCCAAAAGCTCAAAAGATTCTTCAAAAACCAAAATCATCCTTGTCCGGTTTCGTGTCGACTGATGTAGGACATGTCATTGCCTACCTTTCGACAAGTTCCTTCCTATCGACTTCAACACTCTATCTAGGAAGATAACCCAGAAACACATTCAGTGCCTTGGTACTTGCAGACATTAGTGGTAGGCTACCTTGTGCTTGATCATGGGTTTTCATGATTGGCTCCTGGTTAAGCGATTCTATGAGTGTTAGACGAAAAAAAATCTTTCACACTCGCTATTTTGCACTATGCATCTTGGAGACCATCACCATTATCAATGGCCTTCCTCGCATATGTTAACAGTCTCCATTATTGGCTAGTAATCAAATGACTTCGTGCATGTTTGACGTCAACTCATTTGATCACATGTACCAATCTATGTTGTTCGGTGAAGCAGGAATCAAGACCTTGGGTAGAGGCTTGCATCATTCAGCCTTGTTTCCTATCCCAAGCTACGATATTGTTCTTTGAAGACAACCATTTCAGGATAATCTATTATGACACTAGATCTGCCCTGTGCCATATTGGCGGCTAGCATTGTTATATCTTTGAGGAGAAAGTTACTCTGACATAGCTACTGAGCATGGGAATGCCCGATTCAGGACATGATTTTAGCAGTTCATATATATGTACTTTTGTTGTATCGGGTTTTCCTTATCGCTCGAAACTTCTCTTTCTCTCTCTACAAAGATTTTGACAGGAAACTACAGTATTTTCATAAATTATTTTGGCCATCGTCTCTGCCTCTGATCTCATACTTTAGGGGGAAAGTGTTATAGGACAAATTGACCTCCTAATCAACTCAGAGGAGAAAGACAGGATGACTGAAAGAATGACCACAGTTGCAGGCCTAAAATCCACACTAACGCTCTCTGTACATTAATAACCTGCTTTATAAATCTTGTTTACAAGCATAAAGGAGCATTAGTCAACCTGCTAACTCATGCTGTTAGACCAAGGGGAGCGTTAGTGAACTTTAGTGATGCTCAAGTGGTTATGCCAACGAATTTGCCATTAAATATCTAGTTGTTTCCCTAAATTTGTGCAAGAAAATCAGGGAAACTCCAAAAATCAAGATATTTGGAGAAATTATATTCCGGAAATAGAGGAAAATGGGAAAAAGCTGTTAAACGAGGCAGGTTCATGGTTTTTACCCAAACGAACTACAGGTGGAGTTGGGAAGCCCTAATTCGATTGCTATTTAAGCAACGAGAGGGCCATTGCACAAGGGTTAGAGCATTTAGAAGGATAGTACATGGTGTTGTTGTGATATCATCATGTTCTTGAAGGAGCTAGCTGAAAGAAGGAGAGAGGGAGAGGAAGAAAGGATAAGGAAGGCTGATGCAACAAGGTTGTTGTAATCACTCTTTTGAATATAGGACTGCGGTTGTGTTCCACTACTTGAAGTGTCAGCGATATTGTGCATTTATTTGTCCATTCTGACGCTTGTTGTGTTGAGTAGATAAGTTACACATTTATACATGTTTGTTACGGATTCTTATATTAATTGTCAGAAGTATATGCTGTGATTGGTTTGCTTTGTTCTTTTGTGTAGGAATCATCTTGTAGCTGGTCAGGAGGAGTTCTTCTTACCGCACGGAAATCCCCAAGTGAATCTTGAAAGAACCAAAGGTGACCCTTTCTCCATATCCTGTCAATATATGTCAGATAGATGAACATGTGTGTAATAGGTGCATTTTGCAGATAACCTTACGGTCTGTCGGAAGTCCCGGGAAGACTTTCGAGGGTAGTTTTCATCCCATGCATTTTACCCCATAGCAAACCCATAATATCTTACTCTTGTCGATCTAGTTCATGTCCTTAGTGGCCCATAGTGAAGCATACTTCGCAGCCTCCGGAAGATCCCTTGTAATCGTGGGGAATTGGTTGTCCTCTGGCAATTCGCTGGCCACCAGCACTATGGAAAGCAGAAGCCATCCATAGTGGAAAGTTTTTTCTTGTTCCTGTGCCTCACAGCAATTTTCCAGGAACTCTTTGCACAAGAATTTAGACCAATTAAAATGGACCCCCTCCACACACTGCTTAGCAAGTGCCACCCCGGCACGGGTACCTCGTCCGTGTCGCACTTCCACATGACCTTACCCACCAGTATCTGAGTCGCCACCCTGACTGCTTTTTTGTTGATACTGGAGATCGCGTAGCCCCTCTTCTTCTTTTCTAGCTTGTATTTCTTCTTCATGGCCTCCACGATGGAAAAATCGCCACTCTTCCCCTCCGAGATGTCTACAGGGTCCTCTCCTTTACATGGGAATCGAGTAATGCGATGGATTAGGTGGTCCGTGATGGGCATGGGCTCCTCCAGCCACAAACACCCACCATGCACTAGGCAGAGCAGCTGCCTGATGAAGAAGATCGTCACTGGGGTGTGGTGGTAATGCGGCACCCATAGCAGGTTTAATAATCCTGCCTTTTCAACTCCACATAACCACTTTCACGGCTCCAATTCTATAACCCTTGCCATGGTGTTCTTCTTCAGCTTCATGAGTTGTGCAGCGTCTAGGTGAGGGAATTTCTTGTGGTCAGCGAGATCCCAGTCTTCAAACTTCAAGTTCGACACTCGTCACAGGGGCATGCCCTCAAAGATGATGTCATCCGAGAGGAGTAGAGTCTAGAGAGAGCTCTTGCTCTTGTCGAGGTCCTTAGGCACTTTTGCTTTCCCCTTCCTTGGGGGGATATACACGGGAAACTTTGTTGGAGGGTGTGCAGGCTTGGTTTCTTCCTCCAAGCCCTCATCCTCATCTTCTTCAATTATGAGGTCCTCTAGGTCTTCTTCCTCCTCGTCAGTTTCCAGGTTAATTGCTTTCCCTTTTTCCTCCATCGTTAATCTGGTGCGCAACGGGTTTCAAGGGGACACATGCACTAAAATCAGTGGTTATTTGTCTTTCTTCAGCCTCAGCGTGTGCGATGATTTAGGGATTTCCACCACAATTCCAGTGCCTTTAGGGGAGTCTTCTATGGTTAGGGCTTACACAGCCTCTTCGGAGGTCATCTCTGCAATTTCCCTAGCTTCTTTAGAGGCTTCCATCTTGCTCATCCATAAATCTCTCAATCGGTCAAGGAGGGGCTCAATCAACGCTTTACACAGGGCAAATAGGTCTCAGCTCAAAATACACGGGGCATACAATAGCTCAATTTTCAAATGACCAAGTGTTGTTTGCTCGGCAACCCTTTGTAATTTATAATGTCTTTTGAATTTGAATTCGACTGTTCCCCCCAAATCCAGTTCATTAATGCTCCCTTGGGGCAGATTTTCCCAAATCTCGCCCATAAAGCACGTCTTAAATTCTTGCTACCCGCTCCATTTGGTGTCAAGTCAAGCATCACATTGTGAATAGTGACTACAATGGTCACTTTCCAACCAACCCACACAATAGCGCAACCCCCCTTGCATGGTTGCAGACCTTGTGACACTTTGCTCCTGCACGCAACTCCCAGGCATAGTAGTTTATAGTCCCACGTCTCCTTTCAACTACCTGGAGAGCTAAGACTGTACTTCCCATGGCTAGTTAGGTGGCCATGCCACCTATATAGGGTATCAACTAGTCATCCATCTCTTTTCCTGGAAAACATCCAACTTTTATTGTTATTGGCTGCGTCACGCACTTTATCATCTGCAGCGCGCCACCATGGGTGATATGTTTAGTAATATGCAGTCCAATCCAAGGCATCAAGTTGATTAACTCTTAGCAGTAGCCCCAAAATTCGTCAATGTGATCATGCGCACCCTGTTTTATCACACTGGTTTTGTTATTGAGAAAGTCCTTCTTTATTTCATCCTCAAGCTTCTTGACTTCCATTTCCACCAAAGCACTTTTCTCCCTTAATCACACCCTTTATTTCATAAGTTCTTGGAGCCTAAGATCACCCTGTCAAATTTCTTCCTTAGGTCCCAAGCATTTTGTTTCATTCAGCTGCGCGATCCCTTCTTCCAAGGCTCCGTAAGCCGTCGTATCTACCGGTGCTGTTATGTGCGAACTAGGTATTTTATACTCTATGGGGTTTACAACATTCGCTCCAAACTCCAACCTTGGAGGTGTATGCTTTGTCAGTTTCTTGCACATTGTCCTATAAGCCCACAGAACCGCTGGTACACGCAAGTCCCAATCAGTCTGCTCTCCATCATATACCTTGTTCAGAACTTCGCATACTTCATTAAAGGCTTTTGCGTAGATAACCTTCTGCGCACTTGTTCTCTCCATACATTGTTTTTCCAACCGGAGGGGTCGTTCGTGCAATTGCCTTGCCTGCACATGCTTATTGACCGTGTCTCCTAACGTGAAGTCTGTGTGCATTCGCGAAGGTTTTTTAACATATGCTTGTATCCATCTGGACAGGTGCACGCGCGTATTGTTTCGTCCGGAAATCTTGTCCGTCAATTGCATTTAAGGCTTCCCAAAATGCATGCAAATCATTCTCCTACATTCGAGCCAGTCCTCAAAGCTTCCTTGGTGCATACCCCACCACCTTGCAGGCGTAGTGCATAGTACCCATTTCAAATCCTCCAAACGTTTTTGTTATGGCACTTCCCTTTCAAATTTGTTTAGGAAGGCATCTACCTCTCTTAAGCCATCGTACGTAGCCAAATCCCTTACTTCTATTGATATGCAGTGCAACGATCTCGTCATCATGTTCCTGTTCAGCGTGGTTACCTTGTGTAACTAGTTCTGCCATCGCTCTATCTCTTCATATGAATCCGACGTACAGGAGATTTCACACTCCCATGAGATTTGCCCATCCACAGTGGGATTTAACCAGTCTTGCTCTTGCGTGGTTATCTTGTAGATGAAGTCTAAATCGTCGTCACTTTCATATTCACGCACTACCTCCATGTAGCACGATCCTTCTGCAGGGTCCAAAGGTATGACTACGTGCATAGACTTTTTGTCAAAAATCATCTTTCGCTTATTCATATTTATCACCCCATTCATGTCAGTGGCCCAATCTATTCCTAATAGTGCAGGGTAGGGATTACTACCATCAACAATCTCTATCACTTCAAAATCTACCAGCGTGCTTGATCCTTCAATATCGACGGTGATTCCCTGCAATCTTCCCATAGGTAGGATCTTTTGTTGGTTCGCCATTCGCAGTTGGATAGGAGACCACTGCAGCATAGGCCTTCCCATGCGCTCCCATGTCTAATTTGGCAGAACATTCACGTCCAATCCTACGTCTAGAATCACTTGGTCCATCTCATATTCCCCAATCTGTGTGGTCAACCTCATTTCTCTTCCCATCCTCGTCGCATGCTTTCTGATCTTCCAGACTACCCGTAGTTCTCCTGGTGTAGTCCCATCACATTTATTTATGAGTTCCTACAATCCCTTTATAGCCTTGTTGTCGTGCAGCAGCTTTATGCATGTTTCCAGGAACGTCGTGAGCATTGATGGGTCCATTTCCAACTCCAGCCTGTCTTTGCTTTCTAAAGTGGAGGCATCAGTGAAGCTCTTCCTGGCTTCCATGAAGGTTTCCTTAGCGCACTCCAAATCAAACTTTGGTTCTTTTGTCGGAGCCTTGCAAACCCAAGTACTATCTTCAGGTTACTTGCCTTTGTCATCCCTTATCGTAATTCCACTTCGGAGCACAATGTTCACATTAGGGTCTTCCTCGCACAGCTGAGACCTCATCATTTGTAGGTTCTAAGTTGGGGTAGGTTGGAGTGCTCCTTTGTCATGCAGCCTCGTTATCAGTGTGGGAAAATCCTCCATCTCATGATCAAACAATGTACAATATAAACATGACGGACACATTGGATTTGTACAATCATGGGCATAATGTCCCGGCCCTCCGCAATTGTAACATATCAGCTATCTGCAACCTCTTCCAGGCCCTCCTCCACCTCGACCTCGTCCGCGCCCCTAAAATCTGGTTCATGCCATCCCTGCATTCTGGTCAAGGGGCCGCGTTTCAGCCTGAACTCTGTTGGTGGATCCATAATTAGTTCATAGCTTCTACAAGTGCACTCATCAAGGCACTAGTTTTTCAACTGTGCATGGATTTGCTGAACTCCTAGGTTAGGATCCTATATCGGGGTTTCATGCAGCCTCTTCGTGATCTCCAAGGCCTCTGCCTGAGTTGTTAGCCTCTGTTGTGACAACGCATTCCTTAAATGCGGTGTTAGCGATGCTACAAACCATTTGTGGTGTTGTCCATTTGTCAAATTCATATTAGCTTTGCTAATTGTGCACTTCAGTCTCTGATCCAACTCCCAAGGAGTCTCACCTGGTAGCATCGTGATCTCCTTCAACCTAATGATCGACTGTGCCTCTGACTTTCGTATGCTAAATTCTCTGTTTAGCACAGTTTGGATGTCTGCGATCCCCGCATTCAGATTGTCATTAGAATGCTTAATATACCAGGTCAGCGCGCGATCCTACAAAGCGCTAACCAATTTCGCTTTCTTTATATTGTCATCCGTTACTCCATGCACTCTCCATAAAAATTTTATCACGAACCACTGGTCTGGATCTTCATTTCCTACTCCCTTGAACACCGACAATTTTATCGTGCTTTCCATATTGACTCGTGGTGGCGGCGGAGGTGATACAGGTGAAGATGGGGGTGAAGGTGATGAAACTGGAAATGGTGTGGGTGGGGGTGGTATCCGTGGAATCCTCTGCCTTATCAAACTGATCACACTTCTTGGTGAGACCCTCGTGATCTCTTCCTCATGTCCTCGCGGAGGTGAAATCAAGGGGCTAGTTTCTAGTTCTGCAATACCTTTGTTTCTGTAAATTCTCCCACTTCCCATAGCCCCAAACATCAATGTATTTGCACAATCTACTTTTCACACAGTAGCATTTTAATCCAAGTGTTCAGAGACTTAACGTACTTACCTCGTAGTTCTTTGAGGAAGCATCGTTCTGCCTCGCTATAGCTGACTGACATATCTATCGCGAACTCAGTGATCAATCCTCCTATAATTCGATCAAGCCAGTGATCCACAATGTGCGTGATCTTATCCTCTAATGCTTCCAATCTACATACCAACTCTGGGGTCCACACAATAGGTTTGTCAAGCTTGCACCTTCCTTAACTATCTTCTAGCTTCGTGATCCACTCATATAGCTCAGTAGGGAAAGATGCGAAGAAAATTTCGTGGATCTCTCTGTACAGGTAGCAGTGTAACCACTCTTCTTTTGATAGTTGTGGATTCCTGTTCTCCTACGTCACGAATTCATGAATCTTCCTATCCAACCAATCTTCAATTTCTTTCTTAGTTGGATTACAGTGATACGACATCAGACATATCTATGCAGATCCCGATCCTGGCAATGGAACAATTTGTTGGCTTGTAGGGGCCTGACCCAGGTTCAGATTTAATTAGCCAAACAAATCCTTGTACTACTAGCCCTTTTAGCAACAGTCAACAGAGCTCAGACTAAGGTCTCACCTGAAGTAGTATGGGGGGTTGCTGGAACCAGGTTTCCACACCCTTGAGATGTTTGAGGGGTTGATTTGGTCCACTGTGAGTCCTTTCGCATAGGTTACTTCATGCACCTCTCTGGCCTCTGCGCCTTGATATATTCGCCTTTGTGCAACCCTAACCAGGGGTTGTGGGGCATTTGTGCTATTGGAGCAGTGATCTATACTATTTCCCTAAGTCACACCCGAACTCTTACTTATCTTCTTATAACAGTTAGTTATCTTCACGTAAACAGATGCCTTATATTATATTTACTTATTCAGCACATTCATATGAGTTCTCATAGTAAAGAAATAGTAAACTTGAAATGTATACCCAATAATACATAAAACAAGAAAATATACATAGAAATATGATAAAACTTCTCTTTTATTAGTTTTCCCACAGTTACAGACTCGACCTGCCCTACGCACTCAATTGCAGGGGTCCGCACACTCAGCTGTGGATTACTAGGCCTCTGTGCACTTAGCTGCAGAGCCTTCTCCTACTCTACGACCCAAAGACACGACTTACACTTCGAATCAATGCTTCATCGACTCCTTAGACCCATTCTTATATTCTCTTAGCTTTGATTTTTTCTACACTTAGAGCCTCGCTCTATTTATACAATTCCATGGTCCGCTCACCATTGGTAGATCTTTCAAACTGACATTACATTACAAAAACAAGGGTGTACAACCCTATGACTATATTATGACTTCACGCTCCATGCCCACAAATTGCGAAGTCTCACAATGGACTTAGTCAAAACTTGGGCTTTAAGCCCCAAAACATTTCTTGGGGGGATTCCATGCCCAACAGTGCATTAGAACCTCCAGGACAGCGGAGGTCTAGAATGATCGTGTAGACATAACTAGATTGCACATAAATCAGGTCATATCCCAGAGCAGTTTGGAGAGCTTCTTCCTCTGTCACAGGAAAATGGGACGCGACATCTTTGCCAATGGGTGATAAAAGGCTCCTAAGAAACCAATCTAGATAGACACGGTCTTCGAAGGGTGGGGCACAACATGTGCTCCTCCTTCTACGTCATTCCTGAACATGATCGTAAAGATGAGTGGCGGAGGACTGACGAAATGAGGTAAATAGATCTGTACTATCATATTGGAGAGCTAACTGAAAAAATGAGATCAACGCTTTAGAAAGCGTCACAAAAATGGAATGAGATGCAGCAGGATGGTCTACATACCATTTTGCAACATCTCTAGTGAGCATGCATTGGAACAGTCGAAGATGAATAGAGTCATCGGTAATGGAGTTGGATGAAAACCGCATGTGGAAGGAGCGAATATGATTGGTAGGGTCCTCTCCAGAATTACACTCAAACTTTGGGATGTCTGAGGGAAGCTTAGTCACCATAGCAGGACAACTAGAATCATGGTGTATAGATCATTTATTAACTGGCTAAAATCTGGGAGACTTAACCCAACCATAAAAGGGAGCATGGAGGCTACCGGAATGGTTCCTAAGATTGTTCGCTAGATGTGACCACTGAGGTAGAACTGGAGCCAACACCAGGTTGGGTTCTTGCACCAGTTGTGGGTCCATACATGGTGACGATATGTGGTGAAGGAGGCTGGGAATCATATGAGGAATCAAATGAACTAGAAGAAGAGTCGGTATGGGGACTCGGGGGACTATGAACTCGAACCCTAAGGGGAGGAGTATTATGCCCAAAAAGAAACTGGGGACGAAGACATAAGAGTCTCTGCCAAATGCCTCGATGGCATAATGGTGGTAAGACACAAGTGGCATGAAAATGGTGAAGGGAGATCAACAATATGCCTTTGTCTCTATGTGGGGAGATAAATTTATTATGTTAAGTCTTGTCTTGGTGGTCTAAACCAATCACCCTTCGCTTAAGATGTGCTTGTGTGTTTATTAATTAAGCCCAGATCATGTTTGGAAAAAGAAAAAAATTGTTGAAAATGACCTGAAATTAACAACAGAAAATCAACAACAAATCAATTAACTAAACCCCACCCAAACTGAGTTTGAAAAAACTGTGCTAGTTGGTGGTGAAATCAACTGAAAACACACTAAAAAGGTCAAGATATCTAAGTGTTGTTGTGACTGGGATCAAATGGCACTAGGCTACTAGAAAGTGGTGCAGCAACAACAAAAAACCAGAGAGGAAGATTGCTACAAAAACATATGGAGATGGGTGAAAAACCTTGGGTAACTGATGGGACCCTAAAGCAAATGACCAAGCAAGGTTTAAGATGAAAATTTGGATGGAAACAACCTATCTTTTAAGATCTGAAACATAAGGGTACAAATCTGGAAAATATGGTTGAAAGTGCTGCAGAAACTCAGACTTCTTACTCAGCTAAACTCCTCCTACAAAGGTGGAAGCGTACTAGAAGCCCTAAGGGGCTAAATTCCACTTCGACGAGAAAATAAGAGTAGATCAAGGCCTGAGAGAGAGGACAATGGTCAACCAACCCAGCAGACAGATCTTGGAAAAACCTAGAAACATATCTAAAAACATTTCAGAAACCTTAAAAATCGTAGATACTAACCTAATTTCAGGTGGATCACACTTTTTGGGGTGAAAGGTGCACTCTGGACCTCTAGATCGCACTTTTTGGGCAAAAAAAGTGTGATTTCTGCTCCTTAATTCTCGGTCGGAAAGTCTCAAAAAAATTTGTTGTCTTTGTAGCGGTTGGTTCCTGTGACCTGTGGAAAAAACCATAAAACTTATGGAAGTTATAAATTTAAAATATATATGGTTATAAAGCTAGTAAACAACATTAAGAGATTGAAAAAAGAAGAAACCCTAAGCTAAAAACTAAAGGTCACCCAGGTTTCTGGATCTGAAGTAAAAAACCAGTGGAATTGCCAATTTGTTATAATGTTTTCTTCTCAATGGTGTATAGAAACAAATCACCTAAGACCATGGATGAAAAACAATCTCAACAATACAAATGGATACTAAACATTGTAGATCTGAAACAACTGATAGAAATAAAACCTGACAAAGTCTTGATCTATGCCACAATCATAGTTAAAGAGCAAAATGAAATAGTAATAATAACTCCAATAATCCAATGGAAACTAGATATACAAAGAATAGATTTTATTAAATAACACATGTGAAGGGAACAAATAGATGTTACCAGTCGCACTCTATGGGATGGGTTCTTGGCTATCCTCAAACTTCTTCAGCTTGTGTAGAGTCTCTCTCCTCTATAATGTGTAAACCCAACAAATAAAATGTTTGAGCTAAATGGGAACTTAAAATATAAAAAATGGTGTGCGACAATGATAATAATCAGAGTTACAGCAATGAGTGCAACAATGAAAATAACCAACAGTGAATAATGAATGGAAAATCCTTCTATTTATAACAAAATATTGAGTTATCCTCGACTAATGAGCAATAATGAAATATTATTAACACCATTATTGGAATAACCACTTGGAATATTTTATTATATTTGGTTAGGAGGGAAAAAGTATTTAAACTTTTATTTAGAAATAATAAATAAATAAATGATTTATTTATTATCTCAAGAAATTGGTTAAGGAATAATAAACAAATAATGATTTATTTAATTATTCCTAAGGGATTTAGTGAAACTTGACAAGGAATAATAATTTTTTAGTGATTAATTAATTATTCCTAGAAGATAATTAAATAAGTAATTATTTATTTAATTTTTCTTTATGGGTTTAATTATAAATCACTTTAACAAATGTGGTTTATTAAGTAATTTCTCACAATGAAAGCAATTTTGCTATGGTAAAATTGGCCTTACATGGTGTATTTCTATCCATCTAGTAAATTAGGCTAGATGGTCAATTTTTTGGTGATAACACATGTTGTTTCACCAAGTGCTATAAGTGTGTGGTCTTGTTAAGAATCATGATTTTTCCTATCTTTTTCTCATTGATCCAATACTTAGTCGAATTGGGAAAACTCTCTGACCAGACCACTTAGCCTCCTTTAGCTAGCCTGAACTACACATTTTGCAGTATAGCCCTCAAGCAATAGCCCTATCTCTTGGCACTATGTAATGCGCACTTTTTACCTCCTAGAAATACACACTACATAATCTCAGTGCTCAAGCCCAAACCCTAAGCTCCAGAGATGTGCAATATTTCCCTCCAGCCGGGCCTAAACTGTGGATTGTGCAGTCTTAGTCATTAAGCCTCAACCTTGAGCTCCTAAATTATGAAATTGTGAAATCACCTAGCCTCCTTATCCTTCTGTCACTACGAAGTGGGAAAACTTGATGCTCAAGCCGTCAGCCTGGCTCCTTGAATCCCTCAACTACGCAGTCACTTAGCCCAGGCCTTCAAAATTGTGCATTGCATAGTCTCAAGTCTCAAGCCTCTAGCTTGAGCCCTTGAGTCCCTCAAATATGTAATCTCTCTTCCTAGGCCTCCAAAATTGTGCATTGCATAGTCTAAAGGCTCAAGCCTCCATCTTGAGTCCTTGAGTCCCTCAACTGCACAATCCTTTGAGCCTGGCCATCTTGAACTGCGCATGGCGTAGTCTCAAGCCTCATTTCCAAACCTAGGCCTATGGAACTATGCAACCCCTGGGTCAGTAATTCAACCAGTCACCAGTTCCAACCGTAACAAGTGATTTATGAAGCATCTTAGGCTATGGGTTTATCATACTGATGTAGTCTTTTCATGGGTGGATTGCAGTTGCAAGTATTCTATTATGTCATGACAGGATGATGATGAAGGAGATGGAGAAGGATACCGTTCTAGAAGACACCTAAGGAGCTGAGGAGATAAGATTATCATCTGGAAAGAAGATGAAGGAACACTAGATTATAACAAAATATGGAAGATATTTACCACATTGAACACCCCTTATCTTCAATTCATAAGGAGGAGGAAGAAGAAGAAAATGCACCATTTTTTCAAGAAGACACAAAGAAAGCAGCAACAAAAGGTTACTTGACATTGCCATGTCAGCAATGTCACATCATGTCGTGTCATGAGCCATCATGTGCCACATCATTCATAGATTATGTAATTCTATATTGGAAAATGTAATGTAAAGTGGACGTCCAAGAGGCATCTATGTAACATGAAGAGTCAAGTAGGAAGTCTAAAAGTCATGAGAAGTCAAACATACATGAGGGTAGTCCACGATTCATAAGGGAGATGAAGGATCACCCCATTTGTTATATATACACCATCATTGTTCATGCAAAGGAATTTTCACCTTCTCTTATCCCATAAGGCATCAGAGAGACAGAGTCAATACTTTTGGGGAGCAAGTCGTGGCTCCAATGCTCCATTATTGGAGCTATTGATGTTCGTTGTATTCATGTATCTTGGAAATTTACTTAATACTTGAAGCCTGATGGCGAACATGTTTTCATTTATGGATTGTGAATATTCGTAAGATTATTCTATGAATGTTTATGGTTCATGTTTTCTTTCACCTATACTAAAGTAATTGAATTATTTTGGTTATTTTAGTGCTTATCTAATTGAAACTGTGTTGTAATGGTTGTAACAATCTTCACATCTATGTGGACTATTCTTATTGATGTTAGGCGATTCTCTTTTCACTTATGTGGGCCTCTACTAGGGTGGTACTATTACCACTCTATTAGAGGCTCACCTTTCCTCCCTCTGTAGTAGAAGAACCTTGATACACCTACAACCAAACATTCACTAGGCACACTTACTTTCTCTTCACAAAGACACATACATTCTTCTCTCTCTTGTGACATCTAAATCCAAGGAAAATATATAAGAATATATGGAAATTTGGCCGATACTCCAGATGGTGCTCTTATTCCAAACGATGTGAGGTCTAATTGGGACTTCACATCAAGGAGACCCCCTTAGTTGACATATTTCCAGCACCGTCAACATAAATTCAAGAGTGAAAGATTCTTGGCTGCACTTATAGCTACCCTTGATGATGATGATGAATGGATAATTGATAGTGGAGATAGGAGACAACAACAATTATGCATTCATGGGCCTTAGATCTACATCACTAAAGCCGGAAAGTGAAGCAAAGATACACCTCAAAAATATACTCTATGTCCCAGGTTTGAAAAAGAATTTACTTTCAATTTCTTTTTTAGAAGATAAAGGAAATAGGGTTGCCTTTGTAGATGGTGAATTTTTGGTTTGGGGAAAGGATTCGAGTATTGAAAAGGAAAAAGTTATTGGAGTTCCTGAAGTAAGGTTGTGTATAGTTACAACACCATCACCTCAAGCCCTAATTCACATGGAGATCAATCCTATTGAACTATGTCATAGAAGATATGGGCATATTCATTACAAGATAATACGCTCACTTAGTCAAATGGTAAAGGGCATCCCCAACATCAAGGAACATTGTGAAAAAGTATGTAAGGGATGTTATTTGGGAAAGAATACAAGGAAACCTTTTACAATTAGTTATACAATGTCTAAGGAAATATTAGACCTCATTCATTCTGATGTGTGTGGGCCAATGTCTAAAAAATATCTTGGATGGCATGTTTATTTGTGACCTTCATTTTTTATCATTCTAGGAAGACATGGATCTATCTTCTCAAGAAAAAGAATGAAGTATTTGAAAAGTTCAAGGAATTTAGATCTGAAGTGGAGATCTTAACCAAAAGAAAGATAATTTCTTTGAGATTCGACAATGGTGGGGAATAAAATTCAAAAGGATTAATTTCATATTATAAATAAGCATATATTAAGAGCGATCTCATTATTCCCTACAACCTCGAGCAAAATGGAGTTGCAGAAAGGAAAAATGGAACAATTGAAGAATTAATATGTGCTATGATATTTAATCAAGATCTACCAAACTTTCTATGGGGAGAAGCAACAATGAAAAAATTATATGTGCAAAATATAAGTCATCATAGAATCATTGATAATATGACACCAAAAGAAGCATTCACAAGGAATAAGCCTTGTGTGGACCATCTCTGAATATTTGGGTGTCTCACATATATCCATGTTCCAAAAGACAAGCAAAGGAAATTATATTCTACAAGCATAAAAGGGATCTTCGTTGGTTACAGTCTTTCTTCAAAAGCATATAGAATCTACATCAAGGAAGGAAGAAAAATTGAAGTTAGAAAGGATGTTATATTTGATGAAAATCGTGCCTATAAAATATCTAAGGATATTCCAATCGAATCTGATGAAAAAGATATACCACTATTTGAACAAGAATGGAATCATGACAAGGCAACTACAAACCAAGAAGAAGAAGAAGAAGGACCAAGTGAGCCTATTCAACCTGCAATCATTCCCGAAGAGGCAAAGAAGAGGAGAAATTGGTTAAAACCTACACTTGAATATGTTGAAGGACATGGAGCTACTAAAGGAACTTTTAGAGAAATTAAAAGACCAAAACGATATTCAGGATGTGCAATATATATGACAAAATTTATAGAAGTTGAGCAAACTACATTTGAATAAGTTTCTCATCAAGAAGAATGGAAGAAGATGATGCAAGAATAATATAAATCCATCACGAAGAATGGGGTTTGGGAAATCGCTCCTAGACCAAATGACAAATCAGTTGTCACCTCAAAGTGGATTTACAAAATCAAACATGATAACGATGGTAGAATATACAAATACAAAGTTTGATTCATTGTGATGGGTTTCTGATAAAAGGAAGGCATAGACTATGAAGAAATCTTTACTCCTACTACTAGGTATACTACTATAAGATCTTTGGTTTCACTAGTTGCTACTATGGGATGGAATATCCATCAAATGGATGTCAAAACAACATCTCTAAATGGAACCACTGATGAAGAAGTATAAATTGAACAACTGGAAGGTCTCAAAATAAATAACAGAGATACACATGTTTGCAAACTCAAGAAAGCCCTATATGGCTTGAAGCAAGCTCCTAGGGCATGGTATGCAAGAAGGGATGCATATCTCTTAAGAATTGGGTTCGTCAAAAATTTTGCAAATGCAAACCTCTACATCAAGGTGGTTAAGAATGAACTAGTCATTCTACTAATATATGTGGATGATTTGTTTATTATAGGTGTGGAGTGAAAAATACTAGAATGTAAGAGAATGTTGGTAGTTGAATTCAAAATGGAAGATCTGGGACTCTATTGTAGCGGCTACAACCACCCTCCAAAATTTTTCCTTAGCCTGTTTTGGAGCCTCCCTACCAACCTTACACAACACTTTGTCTTGCTTTGTTAAGTACTCAAGCTTCAGCGTTTTCCTCGCACAAAGGCAACATGTCGATTACAATCAATCTATTCCCCTCATAGACTACTCACTAGGACTTTGTCCAGCTGCAGGCTAAGCAGCTTCCACTAGAAAATTGTACATTTCTGGAGGGAAGCTAGTCTTCCCTCCAGGAATTATGGAATCCTCTCTAACAGCTTGCTAGACTCCAGGATTGTGCAATCCTGCTAGCCAACCCCCCAACAGGATTTGCGCAAATTTTCCCAGCAGCAGGCTATTTAGCCCAAGATTTGTGCAAATCTGGGCAGCAGTCAACTACTCTACCCAAAAATTGCACAAAATTGCGTAAACCTCCTAGGCATTCAGCCCAGCTCCAAGCCAGGAATGCGCATTTTTCCCAAGCATTTGAGAACTAGCATGCATGAACAATCCAGTTGACCAGTTCCACCCGGGACCGAGGAAACTAGACTTGCATGCATGCATGACTCGATCTTCTTGGAATAGTAAGAGAAAACATGCAAAGGGCATCCCATGATTCAGGGAGCTATTTTTAGTAGCAAGGGGTTACATGCAAAGTTGTTTTAGAAGTTTCCCTCCAAGTGCCACTTTTTCCTAGATTTGTCGCATGAGCGTCATAAGACCAAAATTATTTATTTGATGCATCATAGCTCATTCATTCACATCAATATTAGATCTCTGACATCCCACAACACATCCAGGGCTCTTCGACATATCTGGCTCAGCTATTCATGGGTAAGTGGCCTCAACTTGTCTTTTTCAGCATTTTTGTCACTTTTTGTGTATTCGTTTGTGTGAGTGTTGTTTGCTTGATTTATTTGAACGTATGTTGTTGTTTACATGTATTCTAGATTGTCCTAGCTTTGTTTCAGTTTTCATCACTATCTCACTATTGTCACATGCATGAAACTATTTTGCACGGACGTTTGCCCTATCGGCGAATGGCCTCACCCACATGCATGTTGATCTGTTTGCTGAATCTTCCATTCTTGTTTTGCATGCACTGTTTATCACTTTTGCTATCACTTAGTGTTGCCATGCATTTCATCGACTTACTTTCTTTCATTTGTCCGTTGGCGAGTCGGGCCAACCTTGGCCTGGGCTCTACCTTCACCAAGGTTGCATTGCGCAATCTGGGAAACGAAGGCTCACCTTCCTCTCCAGATTTGCACATTCTGACCCATAAATGACCTCCTAGACTATTTTTTGCATTCTTGGAGGACAATGGCTACTTGACCCAAGAAATTGCGTAAATCTTCCCCTGGACCAGCCGTCCTTCCCAGCTGGGATTGCGCATTACGCAATCCCAACAGACAGCCACTCAAATGGATTGCACAGATTCAGTAGCGATTCCATCCTCCCATACAACCCAAACTACCTTTTGCACAGTTCTAGCAGCCAGTCACCTAGCCTTCTAATGAAATTTGCACAATCTTGCTCATTGGTTTCCCAGGTATGTGTTGTTTCCTTCCCTAGATTTGCTTTATTTTCACTGACATATTTATTGCCATGCATGCTTCTCGTTTCCAGATCTTTCAGGTTTTCATCTGTCTCAATGGCTTCCAAGAGAATAGTATCTCAGCACACTGATGGTATGGCACCTGGAGTAGCAATTGAGCAGGTGTCCTCTGGTTTGCCGATCTATGAAGATACAAAGTTGTATCTAGACAAGGACATCAAAATGAAGTGGCAAGAGGTGAGTGAAACATTAGCAGGTACTTTTGGGGAAGACCTTGAAGACTGTCAGGTGTACGTGAACATTCATAAGTCCAGCTTGTACCGGATTACATGCAGATACCTCACGTTCCCATGTGCGGACATGATTCACTGGATTGTCTCTCACACTAACCCTAAGACGACGACCTTGAGTAGTGTCAGCAGGAAAAAGCTTGCAACCTTCTAGGCACAAGATTACGATGAGATGTATTAGATGACCAAGCCCATGACTATCATGACTCCCCTGTTCATCTTGCCCACCAATAGAGGCCACTCAAGAGACATCCCGAAGGATTGGGTAAAGGAGCCATCTCGTTTTAGGGTGACACCCAATTAGATTTATAAGATGAAGATATTGAGGAAGGCATACCAATACTTGGTCATATTCTCATGTTGACTGAGTGGCCAAGAAAGCACTGAAACCTTCCCTTAGAGTTGGGTGGTCACGCTAGACCAACTGGCTAGAGAAGGAAGACCATGCAACTGGTTCGACATACTAGTTCATCAGCTAAAGGAGAAAGTCACGAAGGCTCAACAATAACCCAAAGGCATGCATGCAGAGATTTATATGTCTGCCTACATTCTAGATGCAGTATGTGCCCGACATGAGTTCCCAGGCTTAGAGTGGGCATGGTCACCGGCGGAGACCATTGTGAACATGTATTTCAAGTTATTGTCCGAGTGCAGCTTTAGAGGAGTAATCATATGATTGTCTAACCATTTTGTCACTCCAATGTAAAGGTTGATATTCGAACAGGATCCACCCTACATGTCAAAAGAAGAAATGAAGTCATTGTTAGGCATTGTAGATTGGTATGCCTCACCGTCCTGCACATTCATTCGAGTGTTCAGTGTGGAGAAGCCTCCACATGTTCTACCAAATTTTTCCTTGGACGTGCTTGTCATGCAAGAAGTAGCATACCACATCTCGGCAGGACTGACAGCTAGACTGCAGTGGAAGAAGAAGACACCTTGGCCTACTCTCCCATTACGGATTGGGTTATTTTAGATCCGGAGTATCAAGCAAGTGGATGTCGAAGAAGAGTAGATGAGGAAGTGTCCTTTCGACCTCCAAAGCTTCAACCTGTATGACCCCCATTGCATTGTGAAGGATCACTGCACGAGAGTTCAGTTCAACTGGGCTCCATGGGGCATGTCATTAGGCCGAGGAGGACACATGGAGATACTACTACAACTCCTCTAGACCCAATGAACAGGTTAGCTTCACCATAGAGTGGTTATCAAAGCATCATGAAGAAGCACCATGGAGAGCACCAACAGTAGTAGTAGCAGTAGCAGAGGAAACAGAGCCAAGAATACCTGTGCGCGACAAAGGGAAGAGGAAGATTGTCGACCGCATGGAGGAGGAGCAAAGATGCAATTTTCGAGCAGATCCACTTGTAGAAAAAGCCGTTATGGCTATTCAAGCAAAGAGGCAGTAGCTAGACAAGAGAATTGTGCGAAGGTAGAGGGATAAGAAGAGAATGGAAGAAGCAGAGAAGGAGTTGCATGAGCTCAAGGAGAAACTCTGGAAAGAACAAGAGTTGTGCCAATAAAGGCAGGAAGTGCAACAACAAAAAATTCAACAGAGGGCCCATCACGTGCAGATAGATGAAGCAGTGCTCGTACAAGTAGTTGATTCATCTAAACAACTTGCATCAGGCGAACAGGGCAAACCATTGCAGGGGCAAGACATTTCTCATGAGATAGAATAGGTGCTTGAATAGTTGGATGTAAACATGGAGCAGTAGGAGTTGGAATAGGATACCAACCTCATGCCTCACCACAAAGAGGTCGACTCACCTACTTCATTGCATCCCATTGATGAGCAAGTCTTGAATGACCAAGGAGGCATTGAGATCCTTGGTGGTCAATCGGAAGCAGAGTTTCACAACATCTCCTTTGATGAATCTCATCACAGAGTTGTGCAGCCTTAGAGAGTACCAACTCTGGACGACAAAACATCCCCTACACAATTTGAAGAGTAAGTGATCATGATTGATTTACACAAGCATCTAGCTACGTTGGCCGATGCAACTATAGTGTATGCCGAAGCCACTAGCTCAAGTGTTTGTTTTCTCATAGTTGAGAATGAGCGAATGGCGAAGGAACTACATTTGGCCAAGCAGGGAGGAGACTTGGTGACAATTTCCTCCCGAGTTGAACTGAAGAAGGCAATACTAGATGAAGTATTGTCCTTGGACAATTATGCAAGCATTGTACTCCAAGTTTGGTATCGTGCATCAAGCAATCATTCATCTCCACGGATGGAAACAACGTTGTGCAAGAAGAGTATGCATCTTGAAGAAAATACATACTGTTTTTGATAACATGCAAGCATGGACGATGAAGTACAAGGGATCCCCCCTTCACTTGCCAAAGATGATGAAGGCCAATGCAGTCGAGATACAAGCATGTATCCGGAGTCAAATCCGGAACTATGAAGACCTACCGCAACTCATCACTAGAATACAGGCTTCCCATACATGATTATTCAAAAGCATGGAGGTTATAATGCACACTCATGTGATCCCATCACTTGGGACCCTCACCCAGGAAAAGACCAAGAAGTTGGTTCGACAGGAGCTTGAATTGTACTTTGATGAGTTGATGCGCACTGCCACCAGCCCAAACTTGCCTATCAGTGTAGACATCCTGCGCAAGTACGTTGCTGGTCCGGCCACACTAAAGACAATGATGCACATGCTCACAGACGGGTTGGACAGAGGAGCTCGAGCAGTGTGCCCAGATGCTATGGAGGCAAGGTTCAAGTTTTAGATAGATGTCACAACGAAACACACAGACACTCTCAAGGACTACCATTCTTGGCATCAATATGTCACTATTGATCAGCATGAAGATGTCGAGCAATTGGATTTCTATGGTTGTCTAAGTCTGAATGATGTCTAGTTTAGCTTATCCAAGCCATTGTTCACATGGGTACATGTGCATTATAATGTTGAGTCATGTCAAGTGTAAGTCAAGTGTCAAGAGTGGATGTAACAGTCATAGAGTAGGTGAAGAGTCATGAGGGTAGTTGAATGGTCACAAAGGGGAATGTCAAGGGTCACCCCACCCTTTTCTATAAATAGTCCCTCATAACTCATTGGATGGGCTTTTGTTCAGCCAAGCTTCTACCAAGACTATTTTGAAGAAGGCTTGGACATTATTGTAATGTGCCTTGGCTTCTCCATTGCACAAAGCTAGTACATCTCTTTGGAGGAGCAAGCAGATGTGGCTGTAACGGTCCACTATTGGGGCTAGTAGGTTTACATGGATGTACTGTATGATTATGACTTACACTTATTTGTATAATAAGATCCAACACATTTTATGCATATGTTTGTATTGTAGTTGTACTACTCTGGTTGCTTTAATGATATGTATTGTTTAAATTACATACTTGTGTATGAACTGATTCACATACAATTATATGAATCTTGTTGTTAATGTGTATCATACGTTGTTAATCCTATCACTGTCTGTGTCAACTTCTCTGTCGGACATTAGATAGACCTTTCACTTGAACCTTGCTGTAACAATCGTCACACTCATCTCGAACTGATCCGTGAGTGTTGTACGTGTTATCTTACCTTGTATGATGTGACTGCTGCATCTTAGTGGACTACTCCATCAGAAGTTGCGCATGTCCTTTGTGATGTGTGTTACTAGCCGTGTTGGGACTAATCACTTTCAACCTGGAACTCACCTTCACCTCCTTCCCCTTTCGAAGTGTTGGAACCTCTCATACACCTTCCTTGACTCACTGCATCAGTCACGCCCTTGCTGCTGATAGAGTTATTCTACTTGCCTCTGTGCAACACCATGGTCAAGGCATTACCTTACGACCCACTGCTAGGACTCCTACAACCAAATGGCCTAAGGTTTAATTGGGACTTATTACTAGGGAGATCCCCTTAACATGTTGGCAGGTCCAACACCGTCAACAGACTCATGCACTATTACTTAGTTTTGGAAGTCTAGAAGAAACCAGGTGAGATATATCTGGGTCAAAGTAAATATATAATCAAGACATTGCATAAATTTGGTCTGATGGATTCCAAGCCTATGACTACTCCCATGATCATTAATCTCAATAAGTTGAGAAGCTTCGACTCCAATCTCGTCAATTCTACAAGCTATCGTAAGTTGGTGGGTTCTCTAATGTACTTGGTAAATACGAGAACTAATATATGTTTTGTTGTAAATGTTCTTATTCAATTTTAGTTGGAGCCTCGTCATGACCATTGGATAGTTTCCAAGCATATTATGAGATACATATGTGGCACTATACATCACTTCCTAAAGTTGATGGAAAGGAAGTTAAGTTAACAAGTTTTACTAATTTTCATTAGGGTGGCATGGAGACTAATGGAAGAAGCAATACCTATGGATGTTCCAGTATGGGATATGCAATGATTTCATGGATGACTAGAAAACAAGATCTTGTTGTGTTAAGTAGTGTTGAAGCAAAATATGTTATTGCATGTGAAGTAGGAAAGGAAGTAGTTTGGTTAAGAAAACTCTTGTCAGATTTGTTTGGAAATCCTTTGGATCCTACAATGATAAATTTTCATAATTAAAGTAGCATCAAGATGTATGAAGACCCTGTATTCCATGCAAAAAGGAATCATATCAATAACAAGTACCACTACATTAGGAGTTTGGTACAAGATGGGGTCATGAAGCTACAATATATTCCGACAGATAAATAGGTAGCTACTGTGCTAACAAAATCTCTTATGAATAAGAAGTTTGAATATTTTAGAAGCATGCTTCGGTTTGTTAATATTATAGATTAGTTAATAGGGAGAGATGAAGCATCTAATGGAAAAATTCTTGGGAGTAAATATGGCTGGCCTATGTGTTGATTTCTAGATCCCGAAGAGGGAGGGTGGCATTGGTCATGGAGCTATGACCTTGGATACGTACCTAGATCCCTAGGTTGGTGGTAGAGCTTAAAATCTTGATGGTACCTAGGATGGATAAATATTGAGTCCCCTTATTCACACCTGGATAGTATACCTTAGTCAGGTATCTATTCTGCAACACTAAGTGTGTTAGAACTCTGTGTAGTTCATTTCATTTTTAAATCTTCCATGTATCCTTATATATGTAATTATGAATACCTCCCTAGTTAAGAGGGAGTGTTGAAGAATGTAACTAGTTTCGGTCTTCATAATTGTACTTGTCAAAAGAAATTTATTATTAAAGAAAATGACTTATTAAAGCATGGGTTTCATGCTTGGGTCAATGTTTTCTAGGTCAAAGCCTCCATTTAAGGCTTTTAGGTTTTTTCTTGAGTCATTAGAGTCATTGTCATTTTTATTAGACCCTTGTTGGGATTTTGTATCATGTAAAAATAATTATTTTTGAGTCAAAAAGGTTATTTGTTACCTCCACACCAAGTCAGCCCTATCCCCATGAAGTCAACCTACATTAGGGAAATTCAACCCAGCATAAAGGCTATATAAGGAGAGACAATTTGACCTATTTCCACATTCACTCAACAAGTTCGATCTTCAAGGAAGAGAAGAAAAAAAAGAGCAAAGTTGCTCGAGAAGGACAAAATTTACTGGGAAGACCTAAAGTCGATTTTCCAGGTTATCTAACTCTCACATGTGTGAAGTTTATGGGAAGTTATTGGGGCCAAAATTCTATGTCAACTACAGATCCAAATTTCTATTGCCGGGGGTCAAAGTTTTGTTGTTGGGGGACCAAAATTATGGACTGAAGCTACTACTCGGAAGTTGTCACTTGGAGATATTGTTAGGGATCATCTAGTGAAGGGAAGGGCTGATTTGGTGGTTGGAGGAGTCATTTTTCTAGGTCTAAGAAGTCTAGAAATGTATCATCTTGAATTGAATCTATTGAAGGAAGAGTTTTTTACTAGGTTTTCCCATTATAGGGGTTTTTCCCTAGCTGAGCACCTAAATATTGTGTCTCTTATTCTTGTGATCTTGAAATACATATAATTTGGTAATTTATTAATGAAAGATAAATGAATTAAGAAGTAAGAGAGCCCAACATAGCTCACAAGTAATTATCAAGAAAGAGGAATCAAACCCTAATTCCCATAAGTATTGATTTCTCAACACATCATTGAAGAAATGCTTGTTGCTAGGACTTGTGTATCAGTGACTTTCCTTTTATTCCCACTCTTTTTCAAATTGGCCTTATACTAAGGACTATAAAATACTTATGTTGGTGGGATTTCCTCAATGTTCAATTGAGTTGCAGTAGTTAGAAATGTTGGAATTGTCTCCACACTAGGCTGAGAGCTAATAGGTATTTTAGAAATGACACCTGATTGTGTAAGAGGAGTCTTTGAGGAATTAAGAGAGACCGTCATTAATTGTTGTCCAATAATGGCAGGATCATTTGTTTCAAACAATGTTATTTATTTCTTTGGTTTTACCAACACTGAAGTAATTTCCATGAATGTTTACCAAGCTTTTACAATATCATTAGCTAATGGATTTTTTGAATTAGTATGCTCTTAGGAATCCATTGAAGAAACTTTGACATGGGTGGAAGTTTGAGGAGTGATTTATTATGAAAATGAACTTAGTAGTATATTTTTTTGATATAGCATCGTCTTCTAACAACTTAAGAAAGCGTAAAGGTAGGGTGGACTTTTTGGTATCCCTGAAAATTATGAAATGTTGATAGTTGTTTGGAGACATCTTCTTGCCTTTTTTACAAACAAATAAATAATAAGGAGCTTCATGAAACAATTAATCATAATGATTGAGTTCATGAACATACCTCTTGATATTTGCTTCTGTAGCTAAATTCTCAGCCACCTTGGAAGGATCATGTGGCTTTGCAAGAATAGTAGCTAGCTTCAATGCATATAAAGCCTATATTTCTTTTTCGACATGAGTATAATTTTGAAGGGTAAGAAAACCAATATGTAAGGGGAATTGGGGCAAGATCTTCTTAGAATATTTCTTCAATTCAAGGGTTATACGTATTCTCATTGTTTGATGGGTGAATTCTCTGCATAAAATCTTTTCTGGGATGTAAATGGGAAAAGAATGGGGTTTACCATTACTTATCCAAACCCTAATATATGTAAAATATTATTCCATGAACCAGTTCCCAATTCTTGAAAGACAATCCATAGAAACTGTAGACATTCTAGGCAGTTTAGAGCTGAAATTGGTTTGGTAAATGGGAATCATGATAAGGTGACAAATGCAGTAAAAATGGAATTTCCTCCCATAGTATGTTATGGCAAATGTGGATCGGGAGAGGTTCAGCAAGTTTCCGTTTCCAACCAATAGCCGGAAATCCTAAAGAGAAATAGATGGCATCCACGACATAAGAAAACATGTTAAAAGAGGGTTACGAGTGACTATTTGTTTGGAGCATAAATGAAGAATGTGTTTGGCTATATTATTAGACAAAATTTGAGCCCGATTAAAAATAAACCCATCAGCAACCATGCAGATGAGAGGGACCAATTGCTTAGGGAACTATGACATGTTTTGGTAAGAAAACTATCTACATAACATAGCTATGACATAACAAAAAGGAGGAAATAAGGATTAAATGGTATAGAGGCCTGATGAATACTTCTTATTCTTGTTTAGGTCACTTCTCCATTCCCTAATTGAACTAGGAAGCTCTTTATCCTTACCACTACACTCTTCTTTCATGAAGCTATCAAGGAATTTAGAATTATATACCAGATGTGGCTAAGGAAAATTATACATACATTGTATATGTTGTGGCTTGAAGGAACCAATGATAGTTCCCTATAAGGTGACAAATTACTTGTCTGAAATATCTACATTCTCCACCGCCTAGCGAATGATATTTGTATACAACAGAAGTTTGGGACGCACAACAATTTTGTGCAAGCGAGATTTGGCAGCATCTCTATTCGTTGCTTTAGAAGTTTTATTTCCAACTTTCTCTCCGATGGCCACTATCGGTGTTTCAAAGTCCTCTATTGGTAGTTGTTTTTTAATTATATCATACATAACATTCTAGGATGAAACATCGTAATCCCTCGAGAATATAATATTAGAAAAAGGAAAGGATCCTAACAAATTCTTATCATTTACTTCCTGGAATGACCCAGTTAGTTGCCGTGTGGACATTTTCTTCTTCGTCTTCACCATTTCAGTAGTTGGAACATGAATTCTACAAGTGTTCTACTATTAACAAAGAAAAAAATAAGGTTACTAGGCTTTTACTGAGTTATCAGTGTTAAGACTTGTAAATTAATATAACTTGGAAGCAACTATATAACATGACATTTTTCATGTGAGAATGAATGTCATAAAAGGTGGTAAGTACACAAAGCTAAATATGAGTTTGTTTTTAAAGTCATTACGTCATAATAACAAATATTCAAAGATGATAGGTGGCACAATGATATTTGATAGGATTATGAGTTGGCGGATGTCATGGCTGCTTACATCATCCTGCAAGCTAGAGCCCAGAAGGGACAAAGGAATTATGATTAAGGGAACATCATGACAAATAGATAGTGGGGTGATGTGGAGGGGAAACAAATGTGTTCCAGTTAAAAGAGGCATGAACATACATCAATGATATGTGGATGAGATAAGTCATCCTAGAAGAGGAATCCTAGAATGAATAAAGGTCATGTGTTTTAAAAGATTTCTAAGATGATTAGATATCAGGGTGATATTGGCAAGGGAGAATGTGTGTTTTAATGAAAAGAAGAGCCAAAATACATCGACACCATATGGATGAGCTAAGTCACCCTAGATGGAGGATCTCAGATATAAAACGTTTGTGCATTAAAAGAGGTAGGATGACCTTGAGCGCAAATACATGGATGACGAAGGACTGGAGGCCCAATATATTAACAAGATATGAGCATATGTGGGACCTACAAGAAAGAGTAATAACGATGAGCTATGTCGATGCTGAGCTCTCCCGACTCTTTCAAATAAGCGAACATTGGTAACCTCCAAGGAAAGAGAGAACGAGAGGAAGTAGAAAGAAGATGATGCAAAGGGTGAATAAAAGAGTTGTAGGCCAAATCATATGGCGAAAAATAACCACATAAGAGCAGGGGTAACCCAAAAGTTTATCCTTGAGCATAAGATAATGCATACGTTATGAAGGCTTTGGGGAAGACTTGCCAGGAAATGTATTAAGCGTTGAATTAGAGTGCACGAGGATTATAAAACAAAGGTTTTAATAACAAGAATAAGCCCAACTCTTATTAAATATTTTTTATCAAATAATACATGAACTTAAACCCTAGGCTTAACATTAAAATAAAATATACAATTAAAGGGTTTTCTTTGAATTTTTAATGAAATATTAAAGCAAATTCTAGTCTAAAAATTTAAAGAGTCTCCATTTTTTATTATGATTTTAATATAAAATGGGAATTGTTGTTTGCCACAATAATTAGCAACATACTGGGCAAAACAATTATCTCTATTTATATATTAATGAAGAAAGCAAAATATAAGATTTTATGAGGAGAAAAACTTATAACTTAATGAAAAATCATGACAGAATTTTTATGATCATTAGAATAATAAGAAAGAAAAATTTTCACTCATACCTCTTCATCTTACCTTTTTCCAAAATGGAGTGGATATTTTAATCTTTTTTTTTTTGTATGCTAAGGTGTTGCTCTCTTTTTTCTATTACTTCAATTCAACAAAATACATCAAAATGAGGTTGCCTTCCACTCGCCCTCTTGGGGAAACCGAGTATTTAAGCCACCTGAAGTTCTTAACAGCCGCCCAAAAATAAAAGATCCATAGTTTGTTTATCCAAGCTAAATACACTATACAGTCTTTCGGATTTCTAATTCTACTTGCATATAACAGTTTTCTACATCTAATACTTGAGACACACCGAACTTATCTATACTATGCATTTTCATCAAAATTAAAGCATATCTAAAATTACTCAGCTTCTGCCCCTGGACGCTGGGTAGTCTCCTTGTTTGCGTTCTGCTGGCCTTCCTTTATCAACTGTTGGATCTCATCCAGCTTCTTCTCCTGCATCTCCAAGGTGATCTGTATAATTCAGAGCTCCCTCTTCAGGTTTGGCACTCCCTGCGCAAGTTCTGCCATCTCTGTTGCTGCTTGCTCCAGAGCTTTGGCCAATAATCTTTTCATTACCCAGTATATATGAAGGGACTATTTAAATAATGACATTCTGCCCCTAGTGTTACCAGGGTCATGGATAAGGAGCTCCCAATATTACATCTCAGAGTCCGACTGAGCTTGAATGGCTTCCTCCTCCATATTCTGGATAATTCTTCTAATTCTGGGGCTCATACTCTGGCTATACGCCTTCTCAGCTTGCTGGATTTTCCTATCCATCGATCGGCTTGTCTTTTTTCTGGGTCTCCCCATCTGCCCTCGACGTCCTCCCCTTACTCCTCGGTATCTGCTCATTCCTCCGCCTCTCGTGCTGCTCGGTTCCATCCCACTTCCCACATGTCTGCCTCCCCTCTTTCTGCCACTCTGCCTTACCCTTCGTCCCCGTTGTCCTAGCTGTTCGTCACTGGTTTGCTGGTGCTCCCATCCTTCTTTAGTTTGGCTTCGCTCCTTATCTCGCCTTCTATTATCTTATCGGCCCTCTTCCTCCTCAGACTCATCATAAATCTCATATATCTCCTCAATTGTCTCTTCTTTTGCAACCGCCTTGCCTTTTCTGTCCCTTTCTCTGCCTAGTTCGGCTTCCATTTCTTCTGCAATCCTTGCTCTCTTTCTGGTTTCCATGGCAACCTCAGCAGGATATCGACGCAACCTCTCTCTGTAACAGCTCACCACCTCTTTTCCTCTCCTCACTCTCTGGGTTCCTATGCAGATTTTTCGTTGTCGAATCCTTTGCTGCCGTTCATTTATAATCGATATTTTAATCTATTTATTTAAATAAGAATCTAGGATTTTTATTTGATTACTAAACATAAACTAGTACCATTTTTTATTTTTATTATTTTTATATTTTTTATTATTTTTTTTATTTTTTTTTTTATTATTTTTTTTTTTTTTTACAGAGCATCGCTTCGCTGCCAACAAGCTTGTTTAGTACCCAATGAAGTTGTTATGCTCTTAACCTGCAAACGATACCCAAATACAGAATATGCGAAGAAAAGAGACCCGGAATACAGAATATGCGAAGAAAAGATACCCAGAACACAGAATAGCAATGATTTATTATTCAGAGAGTAATGTTCACTTGCCTCTTCGAGGGGGCAACCTCTAATAGAGCAGAGCTCGATTACAAAATAAGACATGATGCTCCTCGCAGGGAGTTTCTATCCTTTATATATGACTCCTACGTGCAATACCACAGGCTAATACCGCGTATTACTAATACCATCTATCTAATACTGCGGCCCATTTGCAACTAACTGTGGTTCCGTTATTAATTGCGGATTAACCACTTACAATTATTAATATGGGCTTTATTGACTCTTGACTATGACGTGGTCCCATTACATAGATAAGGGGGTTAGGGTGGGACCCTAACATCAAAGGAATTTGAATTTTTTGGAAATAATATGCAGATGATCCCTTAATTGGGAAGAGATGTTGATTCTAAAACCATGGCCTTGCTTTAAAAAAATGAAAAAAATAAATAAATAAATAAATCTCTAGAGAAAATATGATCATCTGCTTTCACGTTTCCAATCCTATTGAAATTAACACCAACACAAAATATTGCTCCTTAGAATTTAATATTACCAAAGTAGTGCTTTGGAATTCAGAAGGAACCCAAAATAAGTTCCAATGGCTGCCCATATGAAAAAAGGGAATAGAAAGAAAACAATTTTATATTCAGAAGGAACCTAGTAGAAGATGATTTGGGGTACACTATCTAACAACAATAAGTCACCAAACACTTGTATTTTTTAAATGCCATTGTGGGTTGCTAGTTTGAAGAGTATTGTTAGGGCAAAAAGTTCAGTGTAGTTATTTGATCCTCATCTAAATCTATTTAAAACCTGATACAATGAGAGTTATTGAGAATTTGAGATAGATAACACCTCTGGCTCCCCCTTTGTGGGGTACCTTGACTAGATCCATCAAAGTAATCCCCATGTTCCAGATTTGTCCATAGGAGCACGAATCAACTTTTTATGTGTAGGGGTTGATGAAAAGTTTGAGAAGACTGACTGACCTTGGAAGGAACATTGAAAAAAGAGTTATATAATTGTCTTCAAAGATTTCAACATTTCTATGTTTCCAGATTCCCCATGATACTATTAGAGGAAGGCCTTTGAGGTCTTTGAGATCTAAGTTTTGCTACCAATTTTTAAAGTACTCTTTAGCATAACCTCCTTGTCCATAGTCCTTCTGATTAAAATAAACTCCCACTAATTTCTCACTCAACAATCGAAGCATATTTAAAAAAATATCGATACCTTAACCACTCCAAGAGAAATTCCAAGTGGAAAGAGCAATAGATAACCACAGCCCAACTCAAATCAAAGGGGAAGGAATACAGGATTTAACATGTTTTGAAGCAAAATATTAATTGTGAATTATTCTTAACCTTTCAAATCCATATATTGTTTTGTTTGAAAAGAAGTGGAAGTAATATAATATTGTGAATTTTTTGTTTCCATTGACACCTTGTTCACATGCTTGGAAGATCCACAAAAGCAGTTGCTTCATACCAAGACGGTCCTCCAATGACCAGGGAGATTGTCCCCATGAATTATCTTTTATTCCCAATAACAACGAAAGTGTTATGAAGGTAAGTAAGTGAGCTTTATCATAAATAACATTCATAGATCATGCCCTTGACTTGTCGTTGACATACATTTCCTGCGCTCCATGAAAAGACTGAAAATTTGAGGTCCGGTTCTTATAAATTATTATTGTTGTTCCGATGGACAGTAGTAGACCTAACACTTTTGTTGTTGTTGTGGCTGCACCCAAAACAACATCCCAGAGACCCAAGAGTATTTTTTTTCTTCCCAATCCCTTGTATTTTTGGTTTCATTCTTTCACATAATAATTAGGTTCTTATTGTATTAGATGATTTAGTTAAACATAACCAGGTAGGATAAATTGATCCTCGATGAGATGATCAATGTGGAAAATGTGTAGCTAGAATTGAAACCAATATCTGTTGTAATCGTTTGCAACAATCTCCACAAGATGAGATTGGAACAATCCCCACAAGCTGAAACATCAGTATTTATGGAAACCATGTCTCAATTTCATTTAACTCTTGATATGATGTGATGGGATAGATGAAGAAAAGTTGAGAAAACATGTAACGTAATGAGAATTCATTTTCGGAGACCAATATCACCAATGATCCAATACCAACGAACTTTTTGTCTCATGCATTTAGGAAAAACTTTTAATTAGGATTTTGGGAAAGTTTGGTTCCCGTCGATAGTAAAGCCGAGGTATTCCATACCCAAAGAGAAAATAATATCAGAAGTAGGAGATAGCTTAAATTCTCTTTTGGAGAAAAAGTTGTGGAGTTGACTTGGGCACCAATAATTCTTTCAAGGATTCCATTTCTAGTAAAACCACTGCACCTATACTCCAGGACTAAATTATCACACTCAATATAGAAAGATCAGTTGAGTTCATATGAACCAAAACTGTGACTAAATACTATTTTTTTATCTTTGTTCTAGAAGTTACTAAGAAACCAAAGAGTAAAACAGTAAAAAAAAAATTGTATAGAAACAATAGATCCTATAAGCTTTTGTAGAAGGATTGATCATGTTGGGGGAGAAGGGTTAACTAGGACCTTAGTTTGTTGACCTTTCATTCAAACTTATATTAAATTTCTTTTCCTCTTTTACTTTTTCTTATAATCCCCTGCTACACTGACATATCATAAAATCTATTGTCAAATTAAGTAATCCAATAAAGAAGGGATGGTTGATTCTCATGTGTCACCCTCATGCTTTTGATCTTTACATGAACTTGCAATGAATCCAACTCATATATTTAATGAGAATTTATAATTCAACCCGTTAAAGTGAGAAACAAAAAGGAATTATAAGAATATTCTTGAGATGGATTAACAAGGAGAACGATTTAAACTATATATTATTACTGAAAGCAATATTAGATAAATATGTTAACAATGTTTTGATATAAAATATACAATCCATTAATGCTTGTTGCTGCTACTGTATACACTTCTCAATACACTTTAAGGAAGGATCCTTGTTGGAGTACAACTCTTACCCTTCACACAGGCTACTCTAAAGCATACCTCAAGTAAGTCTTCTAGTTTTTAAGGAAACATGCTTGTAATGAGTTTATCCTATATATATCCTACTACTAGGCATCTTATAGTTCTTCATCAAGTATAGGCACACAATGTGTAGATTATAATACCAAATATTGTGTATTTATCAACTATACGTTGGCACTAGTCTGTCTAAGTTCTATTTTAATGTCAAAAAGGTCAAAGAGAAAAGGGTAGTTATGTACATTGTGATGTAATAACATTATTTTACTTGTTTCAGGGAATGTGCACACTTCATGGTTGACTATCGCAGGAATGGAGGAGGAAATAAGCTGAGATTTGTTCACACGAAGTATTCAATACCATTTTTGGTTGTGTTTCTCTTTTAGCCCCTATGAACTTACATGGTGATGACAGTTGTAGCTCTAGCCACTAATGAATAATGCACACAATGTTTACAATTGTCGCAAACAGAAAGTTTTGGGTTTTGTTCATGGAAATAACCCTTGACAAGGTATATGTAAATTTCTAGTTGAATTTTCTCATACATTGAGAACATCCTTAATATCGAAAAATTTACTATTTTTCATTAAGTCAGAACTCTTGTCACTTGGACTCTACATCAGATGATGAATATCTCGTGAAACAATTGAAGAAAGGTTCCTCCAAAAATGTTAAAAAACCACTACCAAATGGAAAGGGAAGCAATGGAATCTATAGCAAGCAGGACTGTTCAAAAAGAACTGAAACCTTTAGAGAAGGAATTAAGAGGTGAATGGAATACTCAACAGGATTCTCAGAGTTGCATCAAGGGCAGTGATGTGGTTTCCTTCACATTTTCATGTCGTATGAGGTCTATAGGTGGATCCCAAACAGGATTTCATTTGATGGAGAAGAAGTAAGGTCAACCAATGGATTATTGGAGGGAAAGGAAGACCACATGTTGGAGAGATCCTTGCACATATAGTGAACCTGAGAAAATCATATCAAAAGTAACATTCTCACCTTTGTCTTCTTTTAATCTTGTCATGTTAAGAGGTGATAGCTTAAACTATATTTTGGAGCAAAATTTGTGGAGTTGACTTGGGTGCCAGAAATGTTTCAAGGATTCCATTTCTAGTAAAACTACTACACCTATACTTTAGGACTTGATTATCACACTAACTACATAAAGACCACTTGAGATGAACCAAAAATGTGACTAAAACTAATTTTCTATCTCTTTTATAGAAGCTACTAAGACGCCAAAGAGTGAAACAATAAAAAAAATAAAAAATGTACAGAAACAATAGGTCCTATAAGCTTTTGTAGAAGGATTGATCATGTTGGGAGAGAAAGGTTAACCAGGACCTTAGTTTGTTGAGCTTAGTTGGTTTCATTGTTTCACATAACAATTGGGTTCTCGTTGTATTAGATGATTTGTTTAAACATAACCATGTAGGATAAATCAATCGTCGATGAGACAATCACTGTGGAAAAGGCATAGTTAGAATTGAAAGCAAGATCTGTTGCAACCATTTGCAACAATCACCACAAGATGAAACATCACGATTGATGGGAACCATGTCTCAATTTCATTTAACTCTTGATATGATGTGATGGGATAGATGAAGCAGAGCTGAGAAAACATGTAACATAATGAGAATCCATTTTTGGAGACCGATATCACCAATGATCCAATAAAAACAAACTTTCCCTCTCATGCATTTAGGAAAAACTTTTAATGAACATTTTGGGAAAGTTTGGTTCCCTTCGATAGTAAAGCTGAGGTGTTTCGTACCCATAACAAGGTTCAAATCCTTGAGGGACATGTTTCCCGGTCGCATCTCAGCTGAAGGAATACTTGGTCACATTCTATTGTAATACTCCAGGAATGGGGAAGGGGATGCTCACCACAGTACTAATGAAGAGCTAGGTTAAACAAAATATAAACCACATCAAAAAAAAAAATACCTCTCCTCATCCATCTAGAACCATGGCCTGTGCCTACTAAAACTGAATTAAAATATTAAGAGAAAAGATGCTCATCTACCTTCACATTTCCAATCTTATTGAAATTAACACCAACACAACATATTGCTCCCTAGAATTTAACATTACCAGAGAAGATATAAAATAAAACTATGCCAACATTAATATACTACTCACCTTAACAACTTGCAAGCGATTCACAGACCCATTGATTCTGAAGGATCCTGTACATTGGAAGCTGGAATAAGTCTTTAAATTGCTTAAGGAAAAATTTTTTTGAATGAGATCTCTCTAATTCGAATTCCTTCCATGAAGAACATTAAGTCAACCTTGCAGGAATTCTGTAAACATTGTACAGAGGATTGGAACAAAAAAAATTGAGAAGAACATTAAGTCAACATTGTAGGAATTTTGTAAACATTCTACAAAGGTTTGGAACAAAAAAAAGTACATTAAATGAATACCTTGCACCAAAATTTACAATTAAGATTTAACTTTTCTAAACCCCCTGCAATTTCTTTGAAATTAAAATGGTGAATTAATGACAAGCACCAGGTGAATCTCCATCTCCATTGCCATCTCTGTCTCTTTGTCCCTCACTATCCCCGATGCTCTTTTCAGAACAAACCTCGACAATTCCATCTCTGTCTCCTTGTTCGTCCCCTTCCCCAATGGCCTTTTCAAAACAAACCTCGGCAACATCTTCATCTGAGACACCATTATCCATTGCATTTCACTTAGTGTTGTTGTTAACACAATTATTATTATTAGTATTGTGATGAGGGTTATCAATGCCACACTCGAGATGTTGTAAATGTCGCCTTAGGGTCCTTCAATTGCATCCTTGCATCTTGCTAAAATGTCACCTCATGTTCCTTCAATTGCATTCGCTAAAATTTCATTGACACAGCTAGACATTTCACATCAGAGCCTTACATTGCAATGTATGAAGCAAGGCAAAACTAAGAACAATCCTAATTAATTCCTTTCAACTACCTTTGTGTGATCGAAGAGTTGAGAATCCTCCAATTATCTAATATTTAATCTAACCGCCCACAATGACAAGAAGTAAAAAAAAGAATTTTATCTCAAAAGGAACCAACTGTAAAATTAGAATTATCATTTAACAATTTTAATAAAACAATTAAAATAAAATAATTAAATTAACTAACTAATTTTCAAAGCAAAATATATTTTTAATAAAATTTTAAAAATTATTTTATATATCTAGTTGATAACTTTGACGAATAGAAAAAGGAATTAGAGAGCAGGCAAGGCTCGCTCAATTGATTGACAATATTTGCACATGCATTGTATTCTATTCAAATACATTTAACATGTCTCTGCTTCTCCGACTTAATATTTCTGTCCACTTCAACGTACACTCAATATTTTTACAGATCTCTCAACATCGAAGGAGTCGGATAAAAATATCAAGAAAAACATTAGGGCTGCTATGGGAGCGTAATGCAAGGTGGTTTCTACACGTTTGTTATTTTTTGGTAAGTTTGCCAGAATTATATTTTTATATGTTTAATATATTATTTTGATGGGGCCGAAATTGAATCAGTGAATTTACATCAATAAATATAATACCTCATCACAGTTTACTTAATAAATATCATACCTCATCACAGTTTACTTAAAACGGGTACACTAGAACTTGTTACCTTTTCAACTAAATTTCTACTAATATCTTAACAGAATACCTCATCACAGTCCATCCAAAACCGGTACACTAACTTCATCTTTTCAACTAAATTTCATCCAAAAATAAATTTGCATTTTCAACGTGCATAATTGTGTTTTTAGATTCATTTCCATATTCAAGATCATCATTTGAGAAATGCAAATTATATTTCAACAATCTGTCTATTGCAAAAACCGTATTTCAATAATATTTCCTTTGCGGATACAGGACTGTTGAGGGACATCTATCAAACGCCGCCTTGTGCCCGACTGGAAGCCCCACCGGGGCTTCCAGACCTGTCGGAACATTACATTGATAGAAATTCTCTCGGAGAATCTTTAACCTCCGTAAGGTTCGGAACGGAAAACATGTCATTTCGGGTAGGATTTCCAGAGATGTATAAAACTCGCCACGAATCAAAAGGTGAGAGAAATGGCTTTCATTCCATTGCAAGGAAAACGGCAGAGAGGAGTTTTCAGCTTAATTATGAATCATAATAATATATGCAAACGGTGTCTACAGATCAACAACACGCAGACACCGCTAAGACGATGCACGATGAAAACAACAGGCCCGACCAGTAAGATTATCAGTTGATTTCTTCGGCGTGCCGCTGCAGTATTGCTGTTGTACATCAGTAGGGCATGCTTCGCCGCCCATCCTCTGGAATTCGATGGCCTTTCTCTTCTTGTCGTTGGCCATTCGATGCATTCTCTTCTTGGGATCCACACGCCCTCTCACTGTCACTTTCTTCTGCGTCATGTCCACCACATAATACAGCAAATCTTCCCATCATCACCATAAACAGATTTAGAAAATAATAAAACTAAATGAACATGAGGGAGCGCTAGAAGATTCTTTCATACATGTTTCATTGCAAAAATTAATGTGAATGTGCAAAATGTGATGAAGAATTAACATACTGTCCATTTTGGAGAGCACTGTTGAGACCCTGTGACGGCAGTCTAGGCAGCACATATTTGCATTCAGAACAATCACCTGAACCTGTGAAGCAATGTAGTGTTTGAGACAACACCAGAAAGATCAGACTTTAGCATAAGGTAGACAATTGAGTTCATATGTAGTATCAAAAGGATTGGCAATATGCAATAATTGAGAGGGTAATCGCAGAAATGGGATTACTCCTGGCATTGTTAAGGCCTCGGGAGGACTTTGGCCGTATCGGAGGGCTGGAAGCGCCAGGGAGCCATTCCCTCAATACACTTCGGCTTCTGGAGGGCATTGACAGCGTCAGGTTCGATCTTGCGACCTTCGCCGTCAATGCAAGCGAGTTCAAACTCGTGACCTTCTTCATCACTGCAAACTTCGAGTTTGAACTTGGGACCTTCTGCTTCCGGACATTGGCACCTCCAACTCTCGGCCTCTCGTATGGCGGAACCAGTACCGGAAGAGCGTTGGAAGACCATGATGCGAGGAGAGACCCCTGTAGATATTTGAAATCTCTGTGGTGTGTTCGTTTCACTTCGTTTCAGAAATTTCATGGGCACCTTGGTCGCGGAAATAACATTTGAATTTTGAAATCTTGGGCACCAAGATTGGGCGATTGCATTGAATGACTATAGAGGTTGCATTGAATGAGTATCCTGTACTATCATATCGACCGTGTCACACGTTGGAAGGGAGCGGCCGAGAAAGATATGGAGCATAGTTGCCGGAAAATCATGGGATTCCATGTAGCTGTCGCGTCAGTGTTCCATACATACATGGATCTGGCTGTAAGGACGGAGCGTTTATATTTCTATAGAGGTGGAAAGGAGTAGTCTACTTAGGCGGTAGAATGGCCCGTTTTCCGTCACCGGTTGGAAAATCGTCTGGCTCCGGCCACTGGCAATCCCTCCGCCTTCCGTCACCATCCCTTAGCTCCACCACCCTCCTTCTCTGCCACCCTCCCCTGGGAATCCTGATATTCCCTGCCATTCTCTGACAAAAAATCCGATCACAGCTGGAGGGCCTGACATCCCCTCACAAATCGGGGACGAACTGGAATTGCAGCCACGGAGTATTATTGCCGGTTCCAATTCGAATTGAGGAAATGGTCACCCGCGCGCTGCTCACTCACCTTCCTCTTCAACTGGGCGCTTCCCTCTTTGACTCGACGCTTCCCTTTCAGAAATGGGTCCATTCTGCATGTTTGAAAAGAGTGAAACAAATCACTCTCGGAAATAGAAAAATGGCATGTTGCTGGATGTTCCAAAATCCTTCTTTTCTTGCAACTACCTCACATTTTTGAAGCTGCAATGGTTCACGTTAACAAAGCTGCCTCCTTATTTTAGTGGATTCAGTTGCCTTGTAACCCGTTTTCTATCATATATTTATACAAATGATGATATAATTGAGCAGCTCGTAGCACAATGCCATCTTCTTGAAAACTTGACAGTCCACCGTTGTCGAGGGCTGAACAGTTTGAAAATTTCTGTTCTGAATCTCAAGTATTTAGATTTAAATGGACTTGACTGCCCACAACTAATAATGAATTGCCCCTAACTAGTGAATTTCATAGTAGATGATTGTCCAAGTATGTCAAGGTTGGAGGTTATTTCTTGTGGGTTTCTGCATTTATCCACTACAGAGGTTAATGTAATTACATGGTTTTCTACTACAAACATGTTGAGAAAAGTTACCCTTCATGGGTACCGTAGGGAAGTGCGTGACCTTCATGGATTCAATGGGCCTGGAGAAATTACTCTTCATTTTCGTGCACAGGTGCTCTCAATTGAAGTTTTTGGCAGGTTTTTCAATCTTGAAGATCTCTCAATAGAAAGTGACTGGTTCAAGGTTAGTCATCCTAATGCTTTTAGCTTTAATATTACCATGATATCGTTATCTTGTAGAGAGATTTTTCATACAAAATTTGGATGGCAGTGTTGGATTTAGAGACGTCTAATTACAATAATTAGGATGGACATACGTGCATTATGATTATGATATCAAACACTGTCACGAGATTACATTTATGTAATGATTAAAAATATGCCAAATAATGTGATTAATTAAGTCAGGGCATTGTAAGTATTTAAATAAGGATTTGGATACAAATACATATAGAATAATGTTAAACAATTATAATTGTTAATGGACCGATTATAGTTGATTAAAATAATAGCAGTAAT
>APFE030612695.1:0-15708 GCA_000404065.3 Pinus taeda | reverse complement strand
ATATTATAATAAAAATATATGCACTTTAATGTAGATATGCCCCCCTTCCAATTTGCAAAGAGTGAGGCTACAATATCTCCTATTATACAAGAATTTTAATTGTGACTTATATCAAGTAACATTTAATGTCAATAATTTCAAATTTGACTTATCTCAAGTAACATTTAATGTCAATAAGATATACTTTTGATAGGGCCGTGGATGTGGTTAAATAATTAGTAGGAAGTTTGGTCCCGTGCTCCTATCCAGAGAAAACTATGACTTATATCAAGTAACATTTAATGTCAATAAGATATACTTTTGAAAGTGCCGTGGATGTGGTTGGATGTGGTTAAATAATTAGGTAGGAAGTTTGGTCCCGTGCTCCTATCCAGAGAAAACTATGTATTACTCATCAAATTTCTTGAAAAAAAAAAAACTATACCTTTGTCACAGCGCCTATTCAGTTTTCTTAGGATTACTAGCGTCTAATTGTGGTAAGCCTTCCAATTCTTTACAGCTGCCACTGGGAAAGGTTTTATCGGTCGAGACATTACTTTCCAAAACACAGCGGGCCCGCAGAATGGTCAGGCTGTAGCTTTGCTAGTAGGAGGCGACTATTCCACATTGTATCGATGCAACATCAGAGGCTACCAAGATACACTCTTCGCCGTTTCTCAGCGCCAATTTTACAGAGACTGCGACATTTACGGCACTGTGGACTTCATCTTTGGCAACGCCGCCGCAGTCTTCCAGAGTTGCAATATAATAGCGCACAAACCCATGCCGAGTGGACAAGAAAATTGCATCACAGCACAGGGAAGGACTGACCCAAATCAAAACACCGGCTTTTCCATCCACAACTGTAGGGTAATACCAGCCCCCGATCTCCGCCCTGTAAAGGGATCCTATAATACGTACCTTGGAAGACCATGGAAACAATACTCTCGCACAGTTTATATGCAATCTTACCTCGATGATTTCATTAATCCTGCTGGCTGGAAAGAATGGTCCGGAAGTTTTGCTTTGAATACCTTGTATTATGGGGAATATATGAATTCTGGCCCTGGTTCAGCAACTAGCAAACGAGTAGAATGGCCCGGGTATCGGGTGATAACATCTGCAGCTGAAGCCAACAAATTCACAGTGGCCCAATTTATTTCTGGAAACTCTTGGCTGCCAGCCACTGGGGTGGCCTTCCAAGCAGGCTTAATCACATGATAGATTAGGGTAGGTATATAGTTACCTCTGCTCACCACTGAAAATAAAATGCCTGGTGCATGCATGGAGTTCTCTCTCCTGTAGATATTTTTCAGTGTATTGAAGTACTAATTCCATGTTATAAATGACTCAGTGTAAAGAGAAATTATATACCCTGTAAAGGATAAAATTATATATATCAAATTGGAGTAAATGCTGGAACGAATATTTTGAGCCCACTTTATGGTTTACATCATAAGAAGATTTTGTAAAGCAAAATTTCTGTGTGTGTTTGTTGCATAATTTTGGTCGGTTTGTAAATGAGCGCATTTATACTCCAAACATAATTTCTGTGTTACTCTCTGTGATTTCTGTGTTACTCTCTGTTGTACATCATTTCGGTTGGTCGGTAAATTAGTGCATTTATGGATGGTACATGTTTTTATAAAATGTGGTTTGAGTAATATATGAAATGATTTGTTTTTAAGTATTTTTTTGTGGGTAAATTTTGTTTTAAGTATTGTAAGTTTAAGTTGTTTAATTTATTTAGGGATGTTTTTAGGGTATTTGTAACATTTTTCTCTCATATTTATTTAAGTTAATTAGTTTATCAGGGTAAACATGTGATGAAGAGTTACTTTGATATTATTCAACTCCCTAAGTACAGTTAAGGAAGTGGAATTGACGAACCAACACTTTACTGACCTTCCTCAAGAGCTACAAGACCCACATGCGCTAAACCACCCTTTTGGGAGCCCAAGCCCTGAGTCAAATTTCATTTTGACTGAAAAACCCCCAATTACTCCCATGACATGGGCATGCATGTGATTTGAACCCTCTAGTCGCTCCCACAATGCCTGCAAGGGAGAGACTGCAATTTTTTTCAATAAGTTCCATGTCAAAGACTACAAGATTTAAGCCATTTTTTCAAGGCTAGTCTCCAACCACTGCCAGGAACTTGATTAGACTTTCTAAGATAAGAAATGACACCAAGACAAAGCCTCTAACACAAAACTTGATCACAGACTTTACCTACCCAAGCCCAACCATGATAGTCAATTCGTCAAACATATCACAAATATGAAATCGATAGGTTTCAACAACATATCTGAGCATAGAGGTTTCATACTTATATGAGAATCGCATGATAGTCAATTCGTCAAACATATCACAAATATGAAATCGATAGGTTTCAACAACATATCTGAGCATAGAGGTTTCATACTTATATGAGAATCGCTAAAAAGCATTGGTGTTGTATCACATTAGCTTCATTATCATTAATTAGGTTATATATTCATTGTTCATTCATTTATCAACCAAAACATGGTGAAAGCCATACATTATCAATATCATAAAACATGTTCATAACTAGCATATAACCAACAGAAATAACAAGGATAAAATAGCCATAAATACCACATATGAACTAGTACATTTACACATGAAATACCAAGGAGAATGAACTCTTATTAATGAATGCATAAGCTAACTAGGTTTGGGACTTCCAGAAACCACTTGACCATAGATTGGCTAAACCAAATCTCTCTTTCAGTCAATCACCCTCGTGCCATATTCCAAGCATAAACATGGGACTCGTAATCGAAAAAAGAACCGAATGAACATGGATTCCACCAAATTTCTCCACTTACACTGTGAGGAATTTTACTGTCTCCTAGTCCCTAGGGTTTATCACAAAGTCTGATTTAGGGAACACTAGGCCATAATTAAGACACCACCCTCCATACTTTAGCATATATCCATCCATTAACTGGCCAAGTATCTCTATGCCTCATCAAGGGCACCTAACTCTAGGTTTTACCGTATATCCTGTCATTCATCAATCGAGGATTCCTAGGCCCATCGAGGCAACACAAAATTTGACTCTACTGCATCCCATAGTCTAGTCCAGAGGTTACTAGGTTATGGCTTTACCGCAATCCACAGTTTGGTTCATGGATCACTAGGCCATGTGTTCCTCCTTTCAAATATCCACCTCACTCAACTTCGAATCCATCCAGTAATCCAGCTCCACCAAAACATGAGAACCCCATCACACCAAGGCTATCCGGAAATGGAAAGGCTAGGCTAAAAAACACTGTCACACCTGGAAAAAAACATGCCAATAACAACAAGAGAACCAAATACACACATGCATGTACCATGCATTCCAAATCTAGCAAGGAAATCACATATGCAAATTGATACCTACAAATAATTTTGTTGTAGCTTCTTTATCCTTCTCTTCCTTGCTTGATCTTTGCCTTTTTGGTACTTCCTTTGCTTTCCTTGATCCAATGTTGAAGTCCTCCAAGAAAACTCTAAGTGCCCAAGAGTGAGAGAGAGAGAGAGAATAAGGAGAGAGCTCTAAAATTGAACTGAAAAAAGCTACCAACTAATCCTCATTTATTACCTATTATATCTATATATTTATTTCTTCTTGTTCCATTACAATACTCAAATGTGTATGACACACATGTCCAAAAATGTATGCATCAAACTATGAACTAAATGTTAGAGCCCATAAGGCCCAAATACTCACAACACCACTTGAATTTACTTGTGCTCACCAATTTCACTAATGTATCTACAACATTTTGCAAGGTGTCAACTTTCTCTAATATCATTTTTCCATCCTTTACCATGTCCCTAACAAATTGGTATTGAATATATATATGTTCTATATATTACATTGAATTGTAATAGTTCTCTAACTTATTCCTACTTCTATTCACAATTTCATAAACCAAATGATATCCTTACCGGTATTAGTACTTTCCATACAAATTGTCTCTATAATGGACAAAGAGACCACACCTTGTCACTTACTCATCCAACTTACTACTCCACCAAACAATTGATATGTATCCTTCTATCTACATCCCCTAAATCCACATGACCCTGTATGTCCACTAAGTGTGGGGTCTCCTAAAGCATAATTGTGATAGCTAATATAGATATTCAAACGAACCTAGAGAATATCTAAAGACCCTCTTCATTGTAGATCAATGTTTGTGTATGTGATTAGCTATGAATCAATTATATATTCCCACTACATGAGCAATGTTTGGTATACTAGAGACCATAGCATTAATCAAAGTACTAAATGTAGTACCATAATGAATATAACCAATTGGGAATTCACATGAAGATGATGGTAAAAAAAAGTGATAATGAGGTCAACACAAAAGCGCTTGTGTTCTCATTAACACTCATGCATTTTTTATTTCCTAGCTTCAAAATTCCCCAAATTTCCACTAAGACTATCAAGTCATAGCTAGGTACACCTTGAGAAACATGGATGCATTCTTAAAAGCATGCACATACAATTCATGGCTAGGTACACCTTGGTAGAAACATGCATAGATTCTTAAAAGCATGCACTCACTTTGATGGGGAAGTAAATGATAGAAGCCACCACGTTTTGTGTTTTTCGTTGTCATCAATCAAATTTGGAGCAAGTTGAGGAGGGGTTGACAAACGTTAGTAGCATGATCTTCAATTTATTCTATGTAAGTATTTCAATTGGCATTTTCATAATTTGTTTAAATGGAAAAAATAAACCTAAATTTAATTTTATGTTATTGGTACCTGCCAAGGCAAGACTCTAACAATCAATTTTCATGTTGACCATTACTAGTTTAGCATTGATCAATGCAATTTGTAATGTTTAACTTTGAAAAATAAATATTTATTTTTGAATTATTAGTTATTTAAACAAAAAACAAAAAAAACTATTTTTCAAACATTTGATTGGACCATAACCTGAAGGTCTTATTGCAGCCTTTGCACAATATAATTCCATGTAGATAAGTGGGTCACATATTTTATGTCATAATTTATGGACATGGTTGCAATATTAATGCATGAATTTTAGATATTTTTGTAATGATTTTTTATTCCTAAGTTGTGTAGGACAACCATCCAAAAACAAGTGTTGCAAGGCAGCCTAGTCCATACCATTGAAATTAAGGATTATGTTGCTACAAAATTTTCATATAGGAATTGTCAAGGGAACGCAGGAACCAGTGGAGTAGGAGGAACTATCTATCTATCTGACAATTAATGGTGACTATTTGTTATTATTTTGAGGAGGACCAAACAACCAAGTAGAAGTCATGGCAACCTCTCTTCTAATGAAATTTCCAAGCAATATGGTATTGAGGACCTTCAGACATATGGTGACTCCGTGTTGTTTATAAGATGGATGAAAAGGGAAATCAACCATAAATCATTAGCATTAGACATTCCATGCAGTTTATAGCATATTAGATTTTTCCATAAAATAAGAAAAGACAACCTACTAACAAATGTTCTGTACAAACATGCATTCTCTATGCTCTATGCAATATGGATTTTTATTTGTTCAATGCAAAAATGAGCGCTGCAAGTAACCCCTAGTCCAAGAAACAGATCTTCTCTTAACCAAGTCCTAGTCCAAGAAACAGATCTTCTCTTAACCAAGTCTTGTTTTTATTAGTAGGGACTCTGTATATTGAGTCGTGACTCTCATGTGGATACTTAATCATGTTAATCACATGTTGATTTTCTCGATGTATATCATATGTTTTATTTTACATTCTAGTCCTTGAATTTATATTTCTTCCATCATGTGTGGGATCAATATGGAATGTATCTTTTTTACTCCAGATCAAATAAAGGGTGGGTTATGGTATCTTTAGAAAATAATCTACGAGGGCTAGGCCAATCAATTCGGAACGATCTTCCCAAGGCGTGTTTCCAATGGGGAGGCTTTAACTCAAAGGTTCAAATCAAATCGATTCTCTCAGGGTTGCCAGCTGTTGCTAGAAGTTGAGCTGCCCTCGATCTGGATAATCCAGGGAAGAGGGGATCCGCCAAGGTTTTATTTGGAATATGAATTAAGGATATCAATCCTTGGTATGAGTGAATCCACTTCTGTTCCTTCTCGGGTCTTTTTCATGACACGCAACACTTTGGTATCAACAAATATGGTGACATTTGTTCAAGCAATGTGCTTTTTATTTGAGCGATGCTTTGAAGAATTCTATGTATTGTATTTTGATACATGCCTGATGCAAGCAATCAAGCTAGATATCCCATCTCTCATTGCAATAGACTTATCTATTCATACAATATCAACAGAGTTTCAGGGCTATATCATAAATCCAATCCAGATAGAAATTCTTCTATGATGTAGTTGTTGCATAGATGCAATGTATTAAAAGGCTTCCATATTTGGTGTAAATCTCTTTAAAATGGCAGGGAAACAACTATCTTGATAATGAAGACATCGTTGACTCCAGGGAAACGATATCACTCTGAGTTAAGGAAGTTTTTCTAAGTTTACTGGATGCTTACAAATGTTAATAAAATTAACGGAAGGCAACAATTCTGACACAAGCAGTATTGGCTATCAAAATAATCCTGTGGGAGCATCAGCTGAATTAGAGAAGATTTTTTGTCCAGCAATTCAGATTTTGGATCCTTTCAATGTTCCAATAGCTCACGTAGAAGTAATTTGGATGGTTACACTATATAACTCATTTGGAAATTTGATTGCCAAGATAGTACCTATGATTTTGAAGCATTTGATTTGATGTTTTTCAATGGGAGGTTGGAAACTAAATTATAAATATCAATTGTGTTGCTAAAGTAGTTGTGCATTGTCAGGTTGTTGATTATCAGATAAATACGTACTAAAATCCTCATAAAATTTCTTTGTATTTATGGTTAGCATGAGAGTGCAAGAGAAATTGAGGCCAACAACCCCATGCTAGCAAGACAACATCAATGCGCTTTTGATTGAGCCATGTATACTTTATTTCCTTTCTACCTTACCACATTTGATTTGATTTTCACGTCCCACCAACTTCTTTTCCCAATTTCCTTTGTACTAACTAACATGACTTATGTCTCTTGCATTACATAAAATCTCAATCCTTAAATTCTCCTCAAGTATTCGAATCTTGATTACTTAATTTCAATACTATTAGTTTGAATATGAATTTACAGGGTTTATCCTTCTTTAAAGAAATTATTAATTAATTTGATTCATATTCCCATCAGTTCACTTCCACCTCTGTACTTAGATAACATGCTTCACCCTTCAATTCCTTTCATTGGAAATTAATATTACCCAGAGACTGCATTGCTCTTCAACTTCAGGGTTTATTATATATTATTGCACATTGTATATGATTGTACATAGATTGTGGATTTGATAAAATGCATGGATATAAAAAAGATACTTTCATAACAAAATCCAGATTGTGTATATATAATGTATATATGAAATATTTTTGCAACAAATATGATTGATTTCTACCACAACCGCTACACTGACTCCCTCAGTTTTGACTCTTTAACTCTATCTTATCAAAGACAGATATTTTCACCAGCACCAGGAAATAAGACTTGATTATTTTCACTACCCAGACAGTTATTACCCTGATTAATAATTTCAGTATTATGTGCCATGGATATCTGCTCAGAACTTCCCTGACTACTTGTAGTCACTGATAGGTTACCACTATTTGTACAGCGTAATAAAGTAGTGGCTTTATCGGCATAAAACGATATCACGGGCGCATGTGATAATAAAGGCACGAACATGTTTTGTGAACTTTTACAAAGAGCCAGCATGCACATAAATGAACAAGAGTTCCATTAATTGAAGCACAAGCAACTGACAAGGAAAAGAGGCTATGCAAAGTTTCTAGTATGTTAAAGCATTTTTGTTTATTGTCTAGCTGCGCAACACATAAATTAGTGATGGCTAAATATCAAAATATTAATTATTGGTACAAATACATATTTTGATAATCTAGTTTAGCTTCAACCATATTGGGTAAAATAAAAATAAAAAATAAAAAAATTGAGGAACATCATTAATTGAAATTGTCTTGGCAAGATGTATCTGCAATTTAGGTAAAGTTGATGCAATCCCACCCTGTCCAAAGTGAGAAGAAATTAAGCATTACTTATCCATCCACTGGTGTAATCCCAAAATACATAGTGCAGGTATAACCTCAATTTAGACAGTATGTCAAGTAAAAAAAATCAAATTCTTAAGAGCACGAATATGATCATATGACAAGCAACATAAAGTTTGACCAGATCATATTCATTAACATAGCTTGATTAAAATAGTTTATATTGTTACTTATCTAGACCAATGATTTTAACAAACCATTTTTCCATTTTTGACATGGTAGGAGGAAAAAAGATGCAAGGATGGATAGAAGAATCAATAATCAAACAAATAAATGGAAAATGCAATTTTAATTAGTCTAGGTGGGTCACAAAGATAACAAAAATGATTGCTCTAGGGGTGATTCAAATTTATGAAAGAACGAAATGAAATAAAGAATGAATAGAAACACAAAGATAACACGAAAACAAAACTTCAATTCATTAATAACAAACTACTGAAATTTTTTACTTGCAAAATGGAAAATGAAAACAAATTTTGAATACAAACCCTTGAAAATAACTACAGGTTTGCTCATTTTCCAAACAACATCGTTTAAGGTATCAAAATGACTTCGGAAGTTCAGGACTCGAAAAACTACCAAAAATAGTAAATTATGTTACGATTAAGGAAACTGAAAGAAACAGTGTTGGATGTCTAAGTGGAATAGGTGGGTGGCCACTAGTATCCACTAGGATCAATCCTCCATCCTTAGGAAGCAATGGTCTCCATTGTGTTGAGTGTCTCCATGAAATGGGAAAATTTATGTTGAACTTGGTCCCTAGTGAGCCACTTGCCTTGGTGCAAGAGTTGACCAACTTTGACAACTCAATAAAGTTGGATCCTTTGTTTGTGAGCGTTCTTTATTTGTGTTTCCATGGTCCGATCATTTTTGGCATGTTCATTGCAGTCCAAGTTGAACTTTGTTGATGTCAAATGCTCAACAATGTTTGATGTGTCCAACAATGGTGGAAAGTATGGCCGAAGTCAGTCCACATTGAACACTGGGTGTAGGCTAAGGAATGGGGGAATGCTACGCTGAAAAGCATTATCTCTCATAGCCTTAGTGATGGTGTAAGGCCCATATCGAAGTGGTTTGAGCTTCCAATGAGCTCCAGTAAGGCATTCTTTCTGCAAATGAAACCATACTTTATCGTCCATTAGAAACTTATGGGGCACCCGATGTTGATCATGTTATTGCTTGTACTTGGCATTGGGATTCTTCAAGATGTCGTGAACCTACTAGCAGATGCGTTGGATGCATTTAATAAATATGGTTGCTTTATCAGCCTCAAATTGTGCATGTGTGGATTATGTCTTTATAGTTGCATGAGGCATGGTGACACCAATCAAACACATGGTTGAAATCTCATACCCGCTTAAAAGGGAGTATGACCAGTCGAGCTATGGAGAGTTATGTTATAGTTATGTTGCACATAAAGAATTCTCTCATCCCAAGTTCATGGATGCTTGGAATTGTACATGCAAAGTATGTGCACTATCACCCTGTTGATGACCTATGTCTCGCCATGAGTCTTAGGATAGAATGTAATCGACTTGGTGAGCTTGGTGTCCAATAGTGTCCACAGGCTCGACCAAAATGTGCTCAGGAACCTGCCATCCCCATCTGATATAATGGTTTGTGGGATCCCAAAATGTACCCACACTTGTTCAAAGAAGAGTTTGACAATTTCCTTTGTTGTGCTACTCTTCTTGTAGGCTGCCAATATAGCTATCTTAGAAAAAAATTCCACGACCATGAATACACAGTCATTACCATGCTTGGTAGAAGGGAGGTCAAACAAATAGTCCATGGAGATAGATTCCCAGGGCTGGCTGGGAGTAAGCAGAAGAGTGTACAGCCCTTGCTTCTTGAGGTTGGCTTAGGGGTGGCACAGGCAATGCAGAATTTGATATATTTTCCAACATCTTTTTTTTTTTTTATCTGAATTGGTCTAATCTATATTAGTACAAAAAGATGTTACAGCAAGGTCATAGCCTTGAAAGTTCTAGCCATGAAGATGGCATTCTAGCAAAACGCTCTTGACAAAGTGACATTATGACCTACTTATTTGTAATTCAGCTGAAAAACTAACCCGACCATTATCTGAAAGACTGGCGCTTACATTGACCATACAGTATATAAGAACTGACCTGTACATAGTTACAAGACCGATATATGCTTTGCCAGCTATGGGCATTTTCCGACCAGAAATTAGACACAAACAAACACTTATCATGGGGAAGACCGACCTGAAGAAGTGACCACTTTCGAAATTAAGGAGCATGCTTGCCGAAAAACTGTATATATTCAAAGACTGGCCTAAAGATCCGAGAGCACTAGCACGATCAACCATCATTGGAGGTCCTAGGATGTACCTCAACGATACGGCACCCGAGTTGTTCAGAGTCAATGGAATTAGAAGGATGAGCATCAGTGGTTGAAGGAATATCACCTGTGTGCGCGCCTGGGCCTTCGTTAACTGTCTTTCTATATTCCATGGCTGTAAGTTGCTCTGTTTTTCCCTTCTATTCTCCTAATGAACCGCCTGAAGAACGTCTTCAGAGCCTACTATGGCGATTGTAAAAGGGGCTAGACAGTGGCGTTTATAGATAGCACCAGTGGGCTGCCACTTGCTCACTTTTCCAACATCTTACCAAAGTTTTAGCCAATAAAAATATTTTTGGAATATAACCATAATTTTCTGTACACCAAAAATGCCCTGTAGTGTCCACTCAATGTAAAAGAGAAAATTATATATATGTCAAAATGTAAAAGAGAAAATTAAATATATGTCAAAATAAAGGATTAGTCAATGTAAAGGCTAAAATTATACATAACCATGTTATGAATGACTCAACGTAAAGGATAAAATTATATATATGAAATTGGAGTAAATGGTGGAACGGATATTTTGAGCCCACTTAATGGTTTACATCATAAGAAGGTTTTGTAAAGAAAAATTTCTTAGTGTTTGTTGCACATCATTTCGTTGGTTTGTAAATTATTGCATTTATATAAATTTAGATGGATGGTAATGAACATGGTAATGTGTTTATATAGTGTGGATTAAGGAATATAGGAAACGGTTTGTTTGCCGGCATTTTTTTAAGACAATTTTGTGTGGATTTAAATTTCAGTAGGAAAATTTAAAAGTTATAAGTTTAAGTTATTTAATAGGTATATTTTGTATAATAAATATGATTATATAAGTTAAATATCAATTTATGATAGATATAAAACTATTTAGTGTTATGATATATCTCATATTATCAAGATTAAAATATTTAAAATTATTATTATTAATTATTAAAAGAATTAATATATGAAATAAACATGATGTGGCCCGTCCACGTGGCCCTGCCTCGACTCCGCTGCACCCGGTACCTTTCGGATTTTGGTGAATTGATTTGGTTTGATTTTCAATCGGCTGTGATCGATCCGATCATTTACTATACCTGTACTTGGTTGACCTACCCTCGTACCTGGCTTCTCCTCAGTCCTACACCTGTCCGCCTCAGTTTGGGGTTAACCCTAATCCTCCGTTATGGTTTATGGTCAATGCCTTTTCGCGCTTTTGGTCATTTGTGCTATGAACTTCGACGCTCTGCAACTGGTTTCCTGGTTCGGCTCTGTATTTGGAAATATTTGTCTGTGTGTGGTCGTCTTTGGTGATTTTCTGGTCGGAGGTTGTGTTTTTCCACCGTGGTTCCGTTGGTACCTCTGTTACTCGGTTGCTTTGGTAAGTTTGCTCTGGTTCCGCATCTCTGTCAATGGTTTTTTTGTCTCGGGCTTCTCTGTGAATTTGCTCTTTAGCTAAGTTACTGGTATGTTGGTGAATACATGGTCTTTGTCTGGTGATTTCCCGCCTCGGCGTCCTCACTCTGCTCCAGAATGACGTGCATTCGAGAATCTGTTCCTCTCGGCCTCGGCGCTCAACGCTTCCAACCTGTAAGTTGTTTTTCCCTGTTATAGTTTTGTTTTCAGGTGTCGAATCTCTGCTGACCTCTCCGGCTCCTTCGTGGTCAGGTGGATGTTCTCGGCATCATGGCGTCCGCCCGCTTTCAGGTAAATAACCTTCTCCCTTATAGCCCTTACTCATACATGCATAGTTTCATTTCTTTCTTTCTGTTAAAACTCAACACTCAATAAGTCACGGGGTTTTTTTCTCTGGGTTTCTTTTCCAAACCCTAACGCATACGTTTGTTCTGTTGACTGTTACAGGTGGCGGCACTGTGGGTGTCTGCAATAATCGGTGGCCTCAATTCCCGGGTAGTTCTGCGTCTTTTCTGCTTGTTGTTTGTCCTGATATATCGTTTGCCTGTAGATAGTTATGATATCGGTCTTTTTGGAAAAGAAAAGGATTTCTTTTGTTCTTTTTGGCCTTACACGACACTGTCTGTTTGCATTAGTTTATAGTAGGCTTCGGCCACTGTAGGGTCTGTTACCTGTCTTCGAAACGATGTATGGACTCGTTGTAAGTTTATGAGGTCACGCTTGTTTTAAAGCGTAGAGGTTTCGGCCTTCGTCATATGGATGACTGTAACTAATTTATTTTGGCTCAGACCGACATTATAATATATATATGCAACTGTTTATATTCGAATTTGATTTCAAATATTTTTTTTGGTTCGGTGTCTTACCCGGACTCGTTCGTTCGTTCCTTGTCTGGTTACTTGTTGTAGTTTGCCTGCGTCCTATTTCATGATTCGTTAGCTATCTTTGTTGTTTGTATGCGGTCGTTATGTGTGCGGTAACTGGGAACTATTCCTTGTGCTTGTTCGCCTGCATATTCACTTACCTGTGCAATTTGTTTACATATATTCGACTATAGATTACAGTCCTTCGTTACTGTTATTTTAATCACAGTAATGTACAGAAAAGTTTTAAATTCTCAGAAGTAAAGATTTACATAGAATATAAATTTACTCTGTCGTGCACAATAACTTCTAGAAGAGGAAAATGTAATAATAAGAGGAATGAAGTTCTTTCTGTAAAATAATGACAATGTTCTCTCTGTTTGATTTCTTTGCTGCTGAACTGAACCCCCTAATACAATTGTTTTTGGTCTTTTGTATCCCGAGAGGATTCGGTTGGTCATTGGTCCCCAACTGTTTACAAAACAGTTAGATAACCGAACTCATTCAGTTTCTTGTTTGTACCTGACTCCTAACTATCCTAACACTGGCCCCACAAAGGTGACTGTGTACTTTATGTGAAATAAACTAATTCTACTGGTTACAATTCTCACTGATAGCTGTAAAATAAACTAATTAAAATGAATTAACAGAGATTCTAAATAACTGTAGCTGACTCTGACAAAAGAAATAAAATTAAATTAAAAAGAAACTGACAGTCTTGCTGTCCCTTGTCGATTTGCTTAGTCTCCCCAGTGTTTTTCTGAAACTTCGTGTGTCCCGTTTCGGTCTTCACCCGGTCGTCCAGATGCTCCTGCATCAGGCTGCCGGGGTAAAAGAGAGTTCTCATGGCTCCGTTCCATGAGCTCCTCCACCGAATAACCTGCCCTTTGAATATGTGCTTCGTCGAGCCAAGAACTGTCCTCTAGGGGACGGTCCTTCCACTTGACAAGGTAGCGCAGATACTCCTTCCTACGCATCCGTTTAGCTACCTGTGTGTTGATAATCCCTTCAATTTCGTGAGTCTTAACCGACGGTAACTATTTCTTCCAAAGACTGCTCTCGAACTGGGTGTCCCGTTGTGGCTGTACCATGTTTTCGTCTGCTGCCTGGGCATAATACGGGAACAGATCTGCCACGTTGAATATGGGGGATATGCCTATATCAGGTGGCAACTGAATTTCGTACACATTCGCTGAAAATTTGCGAAGGATTTTGCATGGGCCGATTTTTTTGAACTTTAGTTTGTTATAAGTTCCCTTAGGAAACCTTTCCCGACGCAAATGCGCAAGCACTTCGTCTCCAACTTCGAAATGTACCTCACGCCGCTTGACATCTGCATGTTGTTTATATTTCTGCGTGCTGTCCTGCAATTTCATCTTGACTTTGTCATGCAGTTCACTCATTGCCTCGGCAAAATCTTCCCCGTCTGCACTCCTCCTTTCCAGCTGTCCTAAATCTCGCAATTCGTGTACTCCCCGCGGATGCATACCATACAATATCTGGAATGGGCTTAGTCCAGTACTCCGGTTAGGCGAATCGTTGTAAGCGAATTCGGCCTGAGCTAGAGCTCGATCCCATAATCGCGAGTTTTCTCCGGTCAGACTTCTCAATAAATTTCCCAAACTCCTGTTAACTACTTCCGTCTGTCCGTCAGTCTGCGGGTGATACGCGGAGCTGAAATTTAACTGCGTGCCCAGCTTTTTCCACAGGGTGTGCCAGAAATGCCCCGTAAATTTCACATCCCTGTCTGAAACTATAGTCCTCGGTAAGCCATGTAGTCGAACTACTTCTGTAAAGAAGAGGTGTGCCACATAAGTGGCGTCGCTAGTCTTCCGGCACGGAATGAAATGAGCCATTTTGGAAAATCTATCAACCACCACCATTACTGAATCATACCCCCGCTGCGTTCTGGGCAATCCCAGGACAAAGTCAATACTGACTGAATCCCAAGGTCTGCTTGGAACTGGTAGGGGCGTATATAACCCAGCATTCTGGCTGTGCCCTTTCGCCAGTTGACAGATTTTACATCTGGTTACATACCTCTGTACGTCTCGACTCATTTTTGGCCAGTAGTAAAAGTGTCCTAGCTGTTCCAATGTTTTATCAATGCCAAAATGTCCTGCCAACCCTCCGCTATGCTTCTCTTTCACTAAATTTTCCCTCATCGAACAATCTGGAATACATAGCTGTCCTCCACGAAATAACAATCCGTCCTGCAAATTAAAATCCAGCCATGGGCTTGTATTTCGTAAAACAGGATTCTGGCATGCCTCAAAGGCTTCTTTGAAATCTGCGTCCATCTGGTACAAGTCCTTCAAATATTCAAACCCCATTACTTGTATGCCGCTTTCCTGTAAGAGTAAAACTCTTCTGCTCAAAGCATCCGCCACTTTGTTGGCTGTTCCGCTTATATGCTTCAGCACGAAAGTAAAACTTTGTAGGTACTCCACCCACTTGGCGTGCTTGTGGTTCAATTTGTGTTGCTGTGTTATGTACTGTAACGCAGAATTATCTGAGAACAAGACAAACTCACTGCCGAGTAAGTAATGCCTCCAGTGCTTCAAGGCTTGAACCACTGCATAGAATTCTTTATCGTAGGACGAATACTTCTGCCGACTTTCGTTTAGTTTCTCACTAAAGAATGCCACAGGTCTGTCCTCTTGACTGAGTACAGCACCTATAGCTGTCCCGCTTGCATCACATCGAACCTGAAAAGGTTTGCTGAAGTCGGGCAGCCTCAAGATTGGCCTTTCTGTTATCTTCCGTTTCAGAAGTTGGAAACTGTCTTCTGCTGCTTTTGTCCAGCAAAAAGGTTGACTGGCCTTTTTGATGGTTTCTAACATCGGCGCGCAGATCTCACTAAAATTCTTGATAAACTTCCGATAAAAACTTGCTAAACCGTGAAAGCTACGTACCTCGAATAAACTCTTTGGTGA
>APFE030612686.1:0-10593 GCA_000404065.3 Pinus taeda | reverse complement strand
GGAAAAATATATGAAACAGGGAGTTTAGGGGAAGAATTATGACATATACATCATCATACAATTTCGTTTGCAATGATGTTATGGGAGGTAGGGTTTAGGGTTTGATTTTTGATTTCTTAATATTTTTGGTAGGGAAATTAAATAACAGTGATAAGGGAGTAAGAAATGGGAGGTGGGAAAATCTAGGAACAATAGGAGTGAAAAGGAATACCTTAAAACAACAAAACAATCCCTAGCAACTTTGATATTTTCAAGCAAAAGCACATGGAGTCTTTACTTGCAAATGAAGGCTTTTAAAAGACTATCATGATCTTCTTCAAGCTTTAGCAAACCATAATTTATATGATTGAAGGTCTATCTGACAAGCTTGAACAATTTGTGGTCTTCTTGAAGTTTATAATCAATTGTTGTAGGTGAGCTCCTGACAGGTCGCGTGCAGGACTGAAGGGTCGCGCACACCCAAGAGGTCACGCCCGTGTTATTTTGCAATTGTTGGGACCCCCTGGACGGGTCGCGCCCACCCAACAGGTCGCGCACAGCTGTGGAGGGGTAGCGCACGGATCCTCTCTGCAATTCCGCCCGATTTTGTCTCCAAATCGCCTTTCACTATTGTTATTAGGCAAATGATAATCAAATGGAGGGAGGGAGGGGATTTATAGGTTTGATTTAAATTAATTTCCCCTCAAACCCTCTTTCTAATGTTTATAAGTGACACTTTTTCAAAATTTAAATGTTGTTGACTTTATGGTTTCTTTTTGTCCTGAAATTGGTTGAACTGATGATTTTTTCTTGAAAATTTTTGCAGGGATAGCTTCTGAGGAATCTTGGCAAAGGGGACCAGGTTTGCATGTTGACTTTCAAAGAATTTTTGAATTTTTACAATTTTTACAAAATTTTGAGAAATGACCTTGGCTTTAAAAACAGGGTTTTTAAATCCAAGGTAAAAATTAATTGTACAAGATGAAATCTTTTGAAGAAATACTTTGATAGTTCATCCCTCTGGCCTGCTGGGTATTTATTGACTTTTAAAGACATGACCTCAAAGACAAATTGGACCTAAACCCTAGACCTAGGACTTTTGACCTTAAGACAAGACAAACAACTTTGAAAGAGTTTATTGACTGAAACAACTTGATCCAATAGTGCCAAGAGGGGAATAAAGACACCAGCTCCTCCATCAGGGTTATGGCATGCCTAATGGAATGCAATGAGATGACACTGATGAGACACCTACTTATGCAAATGCAAAGAGCTTTGATCGCCGATGGAGGGCTACTAGACCGACTCTAACAGACTTCATCACAGGTCTGCCCATGGTACAGGGCAAGGATTGTATCTTTTTCATCGTTGATTGGCTGACAAAGTATGCACATTTCTTTGCCATATCCACACACTACACAGTGACACAGGTGGCCGAGTTGTTCTTCAAAGAGGTCTTCAGGCTACATGGTCTTCCTAAGACCATTGTCAGTGACAGAGACAACCGTTTCATGGGCGGGTTTTGGCAGGATCTTTTTCAGCTAGTGGGAACGGATTTGACAGCGAGCACCAGTTATCACCCACAGACAGACAGACATACAAAGATAGTTAACAAGTGGCTGGAGGGCTACTTGCGTAACTACATCAGTGGGCAGCAGAGAGCATGGATGAAGTGACTGCATCTAGGGGAGTACTGCTACAACACTAAACATCACATGTCCACTGGTATGTCACCATTCTATGCTTTGTATGGGTATCATCCTTTATATTTTGTTGACATGATGTTTGGTGATAGCAAGGCTCCGAGAGCCAAGATTTGGATCCAAGAGAGTCAGGATATCCTCCGGGCTCTCACGGATAACATGGCTACAACGCATAACCAACATAAGTTGTATGCTGACAGGGGTTAGGTGGAGAGACGGTTTGAGGTAGGGGACATGGTCTACCTACGATTACAGCCATACCGACAGTCGTCATTGAAGCAAAAGGGGCTGAGAAGCTCAAGCCCCGCTTTTATGGGCCATACAGGGTGATATGCAGGATTGGATAGGTTGCATATGAGTTGGAGCTGCCCCAAGGTAGCAAGATTCATAAAGTTTTTCATGTATCATGCCTGAAGAAGCCATTGGGGCAGCAGGTGATAGTGACAGATGAGCTACCACCCATGGATGATGAGGGGCATTTGGTGTTGCAGCCAGAGGCTATTATTGCTACCAAGGAGAGGCAGCTGCGGAGCAGGATAGTTTGGAAATTCTTGGTGAGGTGGAAGGATTTTCTGGATGAGGATGCCACTTGGGAGAGTGAGAAAATCTTGAAGCATCCATCACTTCAGTTACTTGAAGACAAGCAACATTTTGTTGGGGGAGACTGTAATATTCCTAACTAGCCATGGCTAATTGGAATATTCGATTTTGCTTAATTTTTTCCTTCTATAGTTATTTATGAATTAAAAGGTGAGGGAAGGGGACATGACTCACTTTTAGAATAAAATTCACTTCCTAGTAGCACAATTTTGTGATTTAAAGGGGAGCCAAGGGGGGAAAAAGGGGGGACGCAGAAATGGAGGCCATGCAGACACTTGGAGGGACTGCGTAGTAGTGAAGAAACACATGGCAAGAGAGGGAGCTGGAGAAGGTGAGCCTTGGGATTGAGAGAGGAAAAGGATATAAAGGAGAGAGGAACCTCCTCATTTTGGCATTCGGTTATGTGCATTTGAGCTAGTCACTTCAACTTAGAGCACGTTGGCTGTTTAGCTAGTCTACAGCACTGTTTAGTGCATTGAGTGTCTCCTTTCGGAGATCTCACCCTTAGCCCCGAGGGACTTTGAGTGCCTACTTGGGCAAGGTATTTCCATCAGCATTTTTGTAGTAGTTTCATCAGAATTTCTGACAGGAGTATTGAGCATCTTGGAGGACTGTGCAGCACTGAGAGGGATAACGCAGTTCTTTCTGGCAGGAGTTTTAGCTTGAGGGTTTGTAGCAGGATTTGTGCTGGGAGATTGAGTAGGGGATCAACCCTTGCATATTGGAGGCTTTTGGCAGAGGTTTCAGGTAGATTTCTAGAGGGTTTCATTTAGTGGCAGTGCAGAGCCTTGAGAGACTGCACAGAACCCCAAGGGGGTGATTTTCGGGGTTCGGCCATTCCAGGAAAGCTTTCTAGGTTTTTCTGGGTTTCTTTAGTAGAATCTAATTCCAGAGTTTCAGCCTTTTCTGAGGAGGGGAACAACCCCAAATCCTCATTCGATTTCCAGCAATAGTAGCAGCACGACAGTTTTCCAGCATCTGGGATGCAGATCAGTGTGAGGCCATTCCTTTGCTATTCTGAGTGTATTCTTCACTTGCCTTGTGCAAGTCGAGGTGCCATCTTTCTGATCACCTCCTGTACTCATTTTATTGCCCAGTATAATAAAATGGCTTAGCATTTCTTACTACATTTGTTGAGTATTTGTTTACGTTTCATGTATACATTGTTGTTGGCTACACTATTGTTATTTCATCTCAGTGAGTTTTCTGGCTATTATACCACTTGTACATTTTTTTGGTTGGGATTTGCTGGTATTTGAGAAATATTCCTGGAAGGGATATTACAAACTCTTCCTTCCTTCAGTAGATTCAATACAAAGTTGATATGACCAAGACCCTTATAACCTAGACTAAAGCCTCCCTCCATCAAGTCATCTGTGTTTATTATTCAGTTCTGAGTTATGTAAGTAACACTTTGCAAACACAGTCTTCTCTTGCTTCAATTATGCGGCAGCCGCCTCATACTTGAGTTCTATGGCATCCTTACCTTGATTCAATGTTGAGGCCACTTTCTTTGGTTTTGGTCATGTGACATTCATTATTATGATTTTATCACCTTTTATTTGTGACACACTTCAGTTCTGTAGTGGTATCTCTATTACACTTCAATTATGTAGTGGCATCATTAATTTGGTACTTCAATAATATTTATTAACAGATATATAATTCAGTCCTTTGATCCTATGGAGACAATATGGATATAACTCAGTTCTTCATTTCTATGGTGGCAACGTAGATGTAACTTGGTCCTTCAGTCCTGTGGTGGTAACATTATAACTCGGTCCTTTATAACAAAGATATATTGTGTTGGCAACCCAAACTTCGGTCTTGTAACAGTTTATTCATGCTTCGTTCTGTAGTAGTATAGTCTTCAATCCTATGGTGATATACCATAAAATATTTTATACTTTGGTTTCGTGATAACTTACCTTCCTCTCTGATCACCAAACTTCCTCTTTCAGATGCTCCGAACTTATTCTCTGAATTTTTTGTGAATTTGTGTCTCTGTTTTGTTGACCAAAGTTTGCCCTCCTATTTATAGTTGTCTCCCACTGTAAAATAATCTGACCAATGTTCATTTGAGAAGCCGACTTGTAGAGTATTTGTTTGGAGGTTGACCTTGCAAGGTGACTTGATGGAGGAATTTTTTGATAAAATAAATTTGACTTTGACTTAAATAAAAATCCTAAACCCTGTAATGGAGGCTTGACCTATGATAATTGACCCAAGCATGAAACCCATGCTTTAGCAAGTCAATTTAATTAATAATAAAATTTCTTTTTCATTCTTTTGATAAATATTTTTCATTATGACTCAAGTACAATTATGAAGACCGAACCTAGTTACATTCTTCAACACTCCCTCTTAACTAAGGAGGTATTCATACTTACATATATCTATATAGGTACATGGAAGATCTTAAAACACATTATCTTCGAAGAGTTTAGGCACACTCAATGCCATATACTAGATTCATGACCAGGGAAATCTATCCAGGTGGTACTAAGATGGACTAAAGCTTTCATATAGTCTAGATACCATCAGGCTTACTTACTAACCATCAACCCAGGGATCTAGGTGTGTATCCAAGGTCATATCTCCATGAACAATGCCACCCTCTCTCTTTGGGATATAGACATCAATAAATATGCTAACAAGATGTCCTCCCATGAACTTTACATAATGCATCAACACATCAAATCTCTTTAACCTCAAGCATGTTTTTCAAAAAAATTGAGAGATTTAACTGAACAGGCATAACCCTAATCAGTAACAACATTTCAAATACTCATGAGTAAACACAAACCTTCTGGGTCTTCTAACTTCTTGATGATGCCTTACAGTTCATCATAGTAGGACTTCGAGGCTTCCAAAAAAAATCTTGACAAAGGTTTCCTCAATCATCTAGCTTCCTTTCTTACATCACATGCAACAATCAAATATTTCTTTCCTTCTTTCAATAGCACTCAATATTCATTCTCCAATTTCTTCTTCAAGGTATCCATCCATTATGAATATAATATGCCCTTCCTCTCAACTTGCGATATATACCCTATCTTTTATTCATGTTCCTTCTAACTTAAGGAGAACAACTTCTTTCTATTTCATTGGATAATCTTTCATGGATTCCATCCTTCTTATCAAATTCATCATGGTCATCATCATTCATATGACTTCGTTCATCATGATTTCTAATCAAGTCAAATTTACTTACAAATATCTTCAAGATATTGAAGATTATGTACCCACACAACTTAAACAACAAATACAACCAAATATATATAGAAGCATGCATTTAACTATATTAGAATCATACACTAATGGAAGCATTAAATTTTAGACATCAAATACCTAAACATATTTATGTTCATAATCAACAAGAGACTATGCTTCTATACTTGAACTTCTTGTTCAGGTTTAGTCATAAACCCTAGATCTCATCATTTAAATTAACTCAATCAAGATATCAGACTCATTATATCTAGGGCTTCTGTATTTCCTTCGGAGATATGACAGACTCTTCTATGACATATTGCAACCCTATAATCATTTCAAACAAGTACAATGCATCTAACAACTTTATATTTCATATGTTAGACTTCCACTAGGATTTAATGCAAACCCTAGATTCCATACACGAAGATTTAATAATCAAAACCAATCTCTGCACAATCGAAGGTTTCAACTAACCGATTTGTAAACCCTATATTTCATCTTTGAGATACTAAGCCTTAGATATCAATAATAAAAAACCATTCACAACACAATCTAAGGTTTCAACAATATGACCAACTTCTAGTAGGGTTTGTTGTAAACCCTCGATTCAACATCATAATCATATCCTAGAATATTAGATTTCTACTAATGCTTAGTTACAAACCCTATAACAATGACCATTAACAATAATGTTAGCACATATATCCATATTGGATGCACAAGCATATCATAGCAACATATACCAGGTGAATCGAAGACACAAACATCCAAACATTAAAGTTAGACATATTCCAATTAGCCTAGGGTTTCGATTAGCTAGATAAACATATACCTAAGGTTTCATTCCTAGAACATCATAAGGGCCTTGCTTATAAACCCTACCAAACCCTATAGATCTATGGTTTCGATATATAACACAACAAACCCTAAATTTTCCAGAAACTCTAAGGGTCTAGGATATCAACACATGGAAATTATCATCAACCCTAAAATATTAGGGTTTCCATAATAATACCAAAACTCTAAGCATGACATCATCAAAACATCAAAATAATAGTATTTCATCAGTAACCCTAAGTATACTAGGGCTTTCACATTAGCATAGACATATGTTTAGGTTAGGAATTTACAAAGAACCTTTTTAGGGTTCCACAAGAATGATTAAATTTATAGAGAGGGTAGATTTATCTAATGATTAATCACCCTTATCAAGAATCTTTATGATTCATAGGTACTAGACATAACTATTTTAGTAACTTAAACTCCAAAATATAGACCTTATAAGGTTTCTTTTATTGAGGTGTCCCCCTTGAATGTTTTCATACTTTGTTCTTTTGTGAGTCCAAAGAACCAACTTGATTTATACTTGCAACGTTTATTAACAAGTACAACTGAAATATAGTAGTATGATGACCGTCTAGGATTTATGTTATTTTAGGAGATGTTGAATACTAATGCTTATTGAGACAAAATCTAAATCTTATTCAAATTTTATTTTCCATAATGAGTTGTCATATATCCTAGATATTTTGAATTAGGAACAAAAGTATATGTACTATTTTTGTTAAAGAGAACTATACAAATTCAAAAAATAACTAAAAATAATCATGCCATACATACCTTGAATCTAACATACCTTTGTCTTTTGATCGTCCTTTAAGCTTGTTTCTCTTTTCTAAAGACAGATTGTTAGATAATTATAAGGAGCAATGCTAGTACTTACTTGTATTTGGATGAGAACTTCAGGACTTATTTCATAAGACGAGGAACAATATTTTACTGCTACCATCATGACCTTTGTATCCTTTTATGATAATAATGGAGAATATGCTACAAGTTCCAAAGGATTTCTACTGATGCAGATTGCTTCTTTGATATCTTAATGACTTCTTTCTTTCTTCGATATGTTCTTATATTCTTTATCCTTTACCACAGTGATCATGTCTTGATCGGTTTTGAGGTGTTTGAACCTTATAGTAATGATTGTATTCTTGTACTTTCTTTTGACCTTTTTCGTGCCTTCTTGAATTTGGAGATCAAACCTCAAGAGTTAGTGGTTTCCTTTAGTTTCCTTCAATGTATACGTCACGGAGTAACTAAATTTCCTTCTTTCCAATAAGGTGATCTTCAACATTCTTCCACCATAGCTATGATACCATGTTGGGAAATCTAATAGGGTGGTAAGTTAATTGATTTCTCAAATTATGACATTATCTTTTGATGTTTCATTATTAGTTTTTTTTCTTTCAATTTATATTATTATTATCATTAAGACTATTTCCAATAAATAAATAGAAGAGGACAAGAGATATAGGCACATAGCTAGGGAAAAACCCAATCAAGAAATCTTCCTTCCTTCAGTAGATTCAATACAAAGTTGAGATGACCAATACCCTTATAACCTAGACTAAAGACTCCCTCCATCAAGTCATCCTTGTTTATTCTTCAGTTCTGAGTTTTGTGAGTAACACTTTGCAAACACAATCTTCTCGTTCTTCAATCTTGAGGAAAATTTCTTTGTTTTTGGTCACGTGACATTCCTTATTATGATTCTATGACCTTTTATTTGTTTCACATTTCAGTTCTGCAGTGGCATCATAACTAGGCTTCTATTACACTTCAGTTATGCAGTGGCATCATTAATTTGGTCCTTTAATAATCTTTATTAACAGAGATATACTTCGGTCCTTTAATAATCTTTATTGACAGAGATATACTTCGGTCCTTTGATCCTATGGAGATAATATGGATATAACTCAGTTCTTCATTTCTATGGTGGCAACGTAGATGTAACTCAGTCCTTCAGTCCTATGGTGGAAACGTTATAACTCTATCCTTTATAACATAAATATATTGTGGTGGCAGCCTATACTTCAGTCTTGTAACAATTTCTTCATGCTTCAACCTTTTCATGCTTCGGTTTGTAGTAGTATAGTCTTCGATCCTATGGTGATAGCCCAGAAAATATTTTATACTTCAGTTCTATGACAAATTTCCTTCCTCTATGATCATCGAACTTCCTCTTTCAGATGCTTCAAACTTATTCTCAGATTTTTTTTGCGAACTTGTGTCTCTGTTGTGTTGAGTGAAGTTTACCCTCGTATTTATAGTTGTCTCCCACTGTAAAATAAGCCAACTAGTGTTTTCTTAAGAAGCCAACTTGTAGAGTTTTTGTTTGGGGGTTGACCTTGCAAGGTGACTTGATGGAGGAGTCTTTTGACAAAACAAATTTGAATTTGACTTAAAAAAAAATCCTAAAGCCTACAATGGAGGCTTCACCTATGATAATTTACGCAAGCATGAAACCCATGCTTTAACAAGCCAATTTAATTAATAATAAAAAATATTTTTCATTCTTTTGATAAATTTATTTCATTATGACTCAAGTACAATTATGAAGACTGAACCTAGATTCATTCTTCAACAAGATCAAAAGTTGAAATCTGAAATCTCTTAGACTCTTTCCAGTGTACCTTGACCATGGAAGCCATAATTCATTGTACCTATGCTATCAACTAAACTATGTTGATGCACATAGAATGCTTACTCCTAGAATTTGTTAGGACAACAATAAAACTTGGACCATTAACGAGCCCATAAAACACAAAGGTGTGCATCTAATGTAGAAATTTTGAATAATTTAACACATATTCAACAGAGATTATCCTGATCATGTACTATTGCGGAAAACATACAAAATACATAAGCTCCTCTACGTTGATCATTAATATAGCAGCATCAATAACAATAAAACATCAAGAGCATTCACACATTAACACAGTATGTATCCCGGGGAAAGCATCTCGCTAAAAACCCCAACTATCTGTATATTAATGATTGAGTCATGTAACATTACACACCATAATACTTCTCACAAGTATCTCCACCTCTGTTACACACAATACAGCTCAGATCTGAATCAATCACTGGCTCAAATCTCCTTCGCTGCTTGCCTGCCTCCGCTGCTCAATACCTGCTCAAGAACTGATGATAATTCCAAGGCAGCCACGTCTTTTCTTGGCTAAATCACATGAGAACAAGCTACAATGTGGGCAAACTCATTGGCATACTCAATCCCCTGATTTGTGTAAGATCTGGTGCACAACTATAGTCACAACTGATAGCAATCTGATTCTCTAACACCTGTCCCTGCTGAACTGAACATGCACTGACATGCAACTGAGTTAACTGATGTATTCATTAGTTGTATTATGAGTTAATAACTTGTGAATTAATTAATAACTAATTCACCCAACTCATCTCTAGTCTATTCGCCAGTTAGACTAAATACAACCAGTTTAACAAAGCTAAACTGAACACAACTCCATCAACTGCACCTCCAGTCCACTAAACTCAACTCACTTGAGTTCTAACTGAAGTCATGCATGCAAATATTCAACTAACCCATAAGAACCACGTATTTCCTTCATGCAATTGCATGTGCCACATCCGTAGCTCGAACTGAAGTGCTCCAAGAGAATAAGATTAAGTTTATGGTCCAAATATTATTGTGAGATAATAATATTTGACTTTTCTATTTTTGACAGCCAGTCTAAAAATAGACTTGATCACTCACACTGTGATCACTCACACTTCATCAAAAATAGAAGTCCATCTATTTTTCCAACTTGATCAATCATCCATAAACAGCAACCTGCAATCCATAGACATGATCTATATGTCTAAAAATAGACATAGTCTAAAAATAGACTTGCGCCAAAAATAGCCTGCGGGCCCACTTAGTGAAGGCGACTCTTTTCACTAAGCTCCATCATCTTGTGCAATCTCAACACTCCCTCTCGACAAGATATGGATTATCAGCAACCCCTATCCTGCCTCGGTGGTACTCGAATTTGCTCCTGGTGAGAGCCTTCGTCAGAATATCAGCATCCTGATCCTCCGTTGGAATGTACGAAAGTAACATGATCCTCCGCTGCACACAATCTCTGATATGATGGTACCTGATGCCTTTGCTGCCATATACTCGGCCTCTTGAGCTCCCTGCCCAATCTGCATCCATGAAGCCACATAGCTTCACCTCATCCAATCCATATCTCGATGTGCCTTTCTTGAGCCTGCACACATGCGACTCCAC
>APFE030612678.1:35168-70976 GCA_000404065.3 Pinus taeda | reverse complement strand
TCTATATATAGGAGTCTAAGGAGTCATAATATAACCCAGCCGACCTAACAATAATAATATAAAGCCACAAAAATAACACTAGAGGGATTCTATGGGGCATAGTAAAAACAATATGGTGACAATAGGGGCACAACAATATTAATAAGGGGCACAACTACCATATTAATGGGGTAATCATTAGTATTATAGGGACCCAACATGCCCTTCTCCTTAAAAAAGTGTTGTCCTCAACACTTGAGTAGTTCTCGATGCTTCTGTATAAAATTCTCATCCTCCCATGTGGAATCTTCAGCGGATAAGTTCTTCCACTTGATAAGATACTCTGAAATTGACCGATTTCGTAGCTATCGAGTTCTTGTTTCTGTGACTGCTTTCGGTTCCAATATAATTTTTCCTTCCTCGTCAAGTTCTGGCAATATTATTTGAACTGGGAGCTTGTTGCCTATAACCTTCTTTAAACATGAAACATGGAAAACTGGGTGCAATCGAGAAGCTGCAGGAAGCTCCAATTTGTATGCCACTGCACCAATCTTTTGCAACACCTTGTATGGACCATAATACTTTGGTGATAATTTATTATCCTTCTTATCTTGCTTGAGGGACATTTGCTTATATGGTTGTAGCCGTAGGAATACCCAATCACCTACATCAAAACTTCTTTCGCTACGATGTTGATCTGCCTATTGTTTCATTCTATTTTGTGCCAACACGAGGTTATCCTTTAAGAGTTAGAGGAATTTTTGTTGATGTTCGATGTGATGTTCCACTGCTTGAACCTTAGAATTTTCTCTTAAATATGATGTGATGGATGGTGGTTGATACCCATAAAGTGCCACAAATGGGGTCATTTTTGTTGCTGTATGGAAGGAAGTGTTATACCACCATTCGGCCAAAGGCAACCATTTGACCCATTGTGTCTGTTTATCAGATACAAAGCAACGAAGATATCCTTCCAAACATTTGTTTACTATCTCATTTTTCCCATCAGATTGAGGATGATAAGATGAGCTATGAGCTAACTGAGTACCAAGACAAGAAGATAATTTTGTCCAAAAATTTCTAGTGAAAATGGCATCTTTGTCACTTACAATAATCTTTGGGTTTCCTGTAGCTTTTGAACTGTTTCCATAAATGCAGTAGAAACTGTACTGGCTTTAAATGGATTTGATAATGCACAAAAGTGTGCATACTTGGTAATTCTATCAACTACCACTATGATGACATTCTTTCCCTCAGACTTGGGTAAACCTGTGACAAAATCCATTGAAACATCCTCCCAACATTGTCTTGGAATGGATAAAGGTTGTAATAGACCCAGTGTCTTAGTTGTTTCAACTTTATTTTGTTGGCAAACCAAACATTCTACCACAAACTTTTGAATATCTGATTTAAACCCATCCCAAAAAAAATTCCTTCTTAACCCTGTGGTAAGTTTTTAAAAATCCTGAGTGCCCTCCTAAGGGAGAAGTGTGCAATTCCATAAGAATATTTTGTTTTAGCTGGGAATTCTTACAGAGGTACAAGCAATTTTTGTACCATAACGAATCATTTTTCCAGCTAAATGTATAAGACGTACTGGAATCTTGTTGTAATTTTCAAATAAGTGCGCACACTTCTACATCATTCTTCCATTCCTCCTTTACTTCGTTTATCCAATCTGGTTGGATAATAGAAATGGCGCACAACAATGCTTCCACATCCTCATCCTTTCTTGAGAGTGCATCTTCCACCAGATTTTGCTTCCCTTTTTTGTAGATGATTTCCAAGTCATAACCCACTTTTGTTTCTCTTCAGAGGATAATATTTGTTCTAAAAAGTATTTAAGGCTATCATGATCTATTTTTACCTTGAAGTGTCTTCCCATTAGGTAGGGTCACCATTTCTTAAGTGCTGGAGTATTGCCAACATTTCTTTCTCATAAATAACTTTTTGTAAAAACTTTCCCTTGATTTGACGACTTTCAAGAGCAATGGGTCTTTCATCTTGCATTAGAACAACGTCAATTCCATTTCCTGAACCATCACATTCCAAAATAGAGGTTTTTGTGAAGTCCGGTGTAGCTAAGACCGGTGCTTGGCACATTGCCTCTTTAAGATGTTTGAATGCCTCTGTTGCTTCCGGAGTGCATGAAAATGTGTATTTCTTCAATAATGTTGTTAGAGGTGCTGCTATTCTCCCATAATTCTTAACAAACTTGTGATAATACTGTGTCAACCCGAGAAATCCTCATAGATGCTTTATGAATGTGGGGATTTTCCATTCCTTCATGGCTTTAATTTTACTAGGGTCTACCTTAACTCCTTCATGAGATACAATATGGCCCAGATATTCCATCTCTTGGACTCCAAAGAAACATTTGGATCTTTTTACATATAATTGTTTTTCCTCCAATAGTTGTAGCACCGTGTCAACATGTTCAACATGATCCTTCCAAGACTTGCTGTAGATTAGTATATCATCAAAAAATACTAACACAAATTTTCTAAGGAATGGTTTGAGAATTGAATTCATCAAAGCTTGAAATGTTGAAGGTGCATTGGTAAGGCCAAAAGGAATGACCAAAATTTCATAATGACCCTCATGAGTTCTAAATGTTGTTTTCGAAATGTCTTAAATCTTCATTCTAATTTGATGATATCCCGAATGAAGATCCAAATTGGTGAAGTAAATTGATCCATGTAATTCATCTAGTAATTCATCAATGACAGGAATGGGAAACTTATCTTTAATAGTGAGATTGTTGAGCTCCCTATAATTTGGACACATGCGCCATGATCCATCATTCTTGTGCACCAATACTATTGCAACAGAGAAAGAACTTTGACTCAATTGAATTATACCAGCCTCTAGCATTTCTGCAACCATACGTTCAATTTCACTCTTGTGGGCATAGGGATATTTGTGCGGCTTGATGTTTGGATGAACAGTTCCTGGAATTAGATGAATAGCATGATCATGATCACGCATAGGTGGGAGACCTTTGGGAGTCTCAAATACCTTGGAATGATTGTCCAAGACATTTTTGAGATTTGGAGAAATAGATGATTCCATTGTGGAAACATCTAGCGAACATAATTGTGCAATTACACCTCTTTATTCCTTTTTTAGAAGCTTTTTCATACCATTAGAACTGGTTATCTTTCTTGGTTTCCCTGCAATACCCCTTAATTCAACTTCCTTTCCTTCCGCAAAAAAATTGATGAAAAGTTCTTGAAAAGTAAAAGCTATTGTATCCAAGGATTGTAGCCATTGGACTCCTAGTACAACATTAACATCTCCCATTCGAATGGAAATCATTGGGCTAGTCAATACATATTCTCCCATGTATAGCTTGATATTATGGCACTTTCTAGAAAAATTTATTGTTCCTCCATTCGCAATCATCACTTGACAGTCTGGTGGTGGATATAGGAAGAAATTCAATTCTTTTGCTACCTTACAATGAATAATATTGTGGGTGCTTCCTGAATCAATCAACACTATTACCTTTTTCTTCTTGATTTGTCCTTCTATCTTGATGGTTTGAGGAGTGGTAATTCTAGCCAATCCATTACAAGATATGGTCGGATTCATTTATTCTTTATCTAGGGTTTTTTCCTAGAGTATATCCTCTTCTTTTGAACTTTCTTGTTCCTTTTCTTCTTCCTCTTCAAAATCTATGTAGAATAATTTCTTTTCAGCACACTTATGACCTTTAGTGTATTTGCTATCACAACTGCAACAAAGCCATTTTTCTCTTTTTTCCTCCAATTGTTGTGGTGTCAACCTTATAGGTTGTGGAAGGCTGGGGGTAAGAACGCTTCCAGCTTTATAATTGTGATTGTATGCTTCCTGGTTGCCATAATCTTGCTTTCCATTTTTCTTGCTAACCTGAATGCCTTCTCTAATGAATCAAGTTCCAAAAGGTGAACATCATGTTGGATATTATCCTTTAAAGTCCCTATAAACACATCAATCCTATGATCCTATGGAATATTTTTTACCCTTATGTTCAATTTTTGGAAATCCTCAATGTGCTCCATTATTGAACCCTTTTGTTTGAGACTTATCAATTGGCTAAAAAAGTGTTGATTTTTGTATCCTCATAATGTGTTGTCAATTCTTCTGTAAAATTTTCCCAATTGGTAATTTGTTTATGAGAGCAAAGCCATTCATACCATACAAAGTAATTTGGTTCCAAATATAAAGTTGCAATACATACCTTTTGTGTGTTTTGCACACTATGGAGATCAAAAAATTGCTCCATTTGTAATATCCAAGTTGCGGGATCCTTGCCATCAAACTTCCTCTTATCGATTTTTGGAATATGGTGCATGTTCAATCCAACATTAGAGTCTATGGAATCATGATTCAAATTTCTTTTGTTCTCATCATGAGTTTCCTTTAGTACCCTTTCACCATTAGTGACAATTTCTTGTAGCAACTTATTCATATTTATCTTCAATTCTTCCATCTTATCATCCATGCCATCAATTTTAGCGTCCATGCCATTCATCTTAGCTTCCATGCCATCCATATTAGCTTCTACGCCTTTCTTTAAACAATCCATCTTAGCTTCTAAACCTCTCTTCAAACCATCCATCTTAGCTTCTACATCTTTCCTTAAACCATCCATCTTAGATTCTATTGTTTTTTGTGCAAGTGACACTTGTTGCGCTTGTTCTTGCAATTTTGATATCTCATATAGCATTTCTTCATCTTCTTCATGATTCATTCTAGAGATTTCAGGTTCCTTACTAGGTGTTTGCATTTTCTTTCCTTGGGGCATCAGCTACCGATAATAATGCTCTACTAGCCCTTTGAATTCATTCAAAATAAATTTTCAAACCAATCATAAGAAAAAAGTTAAAAGAATCTACACACCTTTTTTCACTTTGTAGGAGCTCGATATTTCCTCTGATGTATCTCTGTACTTCAGATCATCCTATTCTAAAATTGCGACCTATGGTAGCCCTCTGTGTCATCTTTTCAATGCCACCAGGCTGATCGAAATTGGATTCTCCAAGGAAGAGTTATGTGAAATCTCCCACAGTGGCCTGATTATAGACTAGTTCAATAGAGAGAACTTGTATGACGTGCCACGAGTCATTGTTCTGATCTTTTGCTCTACAAAATATATACAAGAAACTACATTCCATCCTCTTTCTTTACCTCCTTATAAAATTTCAATCCAATTGTCAGAGAAAAATTTATGACGATTTCCCCAGGTCACTTGTTTGAAATGTAATTCAGGAGTCTGCAAAAAGACCAACTTCCTCAGATCATATCTCTGTAAATATAGTGAAAAAAGCTCTGAAATTCGGACCTGAGATTCTGCGCGATGTCCTATCAAATGGGTTCTTTTTTTAGCTTCTGAAACGTCACAGAAAAAACATTATAGTGAAAATTCCACGATGACCTGTTTGGAGCAGGAAAACCTTATAATCCAAAGCTCTGATACCAAATGTTATGAAACTAGCTCAAGAAAAGATAGAAAAGATAGATCAATGCCTTAGAATTCAGCCTCTTCGAGGGGGCAACCTCCTTTACATTACCTAAATGAACAAGTCTTGGATGATTCAAATGACAAAACCTCCTTTCTATATATAGGAGTCTAAGGAGTCACAATATAACTCAGCTGACCTAACAATAATAATCTGAAGCCACAAAAATAACAATAGAGGGATTCTATGGGGCACAGTAATAACAATATGGGGACAATCGAGGCACAACAATACTAATAAGTGGTACAACTACAATAGTAATGGGGTAATCACTAGTATTATAGGGACCCAACACAAGTTGAGGCCACTTACCAGTGAATAGCTCAATCAGATGTGTCAAAGAGTCCAGGATGTGTCGTGGAATGTTAGAGCTCCAAGATCTATGTGAATGAATGAGCTATGATGCATCGAATAAATTATTTTGGTCTTATGACAAGCATGTTACAAATCTAGGAAAAAGAAACACTTGGAGGGAAACTTCTAAAGCAACTTCGCATGTAAACCCCAACTACTTAACATGGCTCCTTGAATCATGGAATGCCTTTTTCATGTTTCTCTTGCTCTTTTGTGAAGAGCAAGTCATGCATGCATGCGAGTCAAGTTTCCTCGGTCCTAGGTGGAACTGGTCAACTAGGCTACTCATGCATGCAATTGATCAACTGCTTGGGAAAAATGAGCATTCCTGGCTATGAGTTGGGCTAACTTCCGATGAGGTTTGTGCAATTTTTGCCTAGAGAAGTTGACTGTTGCCCAGATTTGTGAAAATCCTTTTGGGAGGGTTGGCTAGCAGGATTGCGCAATCCTAGAGCCCAGTAGGCTGTTAAAGAGAATTGTGCAATTTTTGGAGGGCAGGTTGGTTTCCCTCCAAAAATGTGCAATTTTTAAGGGGAGGCTTCTCATACTATAGTTGGACCAAGTTCAGGCGAGGAGCCCATGAGGGGAGTGGATCAACTGCGACCGATAGGCTGCCTTTCTACGAGGAAAAACATGAAGCTTGAGTACTTGACGAAGCAAGACAAAGTGTTGTGTAAGGTTGGTAGGGAGGCTCCAAAACAAGCTAAGGAGAAATTTTGGAGGGTATTTGTAGTCGCTACAAAAAGTTCTCTAGACGATTTTCAATCACCTTGCACAATATACTTGAACAATTTTATAATTTCAAATTTCAAGCAATTCATATTATTGTCCATAAATCAATTAATCGTTCATCTAGGATGGTTATGGATAGCGAGCACTTAAATTCATCATTGTTGTTTGCACAACTTTTAGGAATTTGCTAGACATATGTCTAAAATTTTCATATAAATTCGCTCGTCATAAACCGTGATTTCATATAGGCGACCCATACGATTTGGGTACTGATTTCGTTAGTTTTTTTTCCTCATATTTATTTTACACTATGAAAGAGAATTGTTTCTGAACATTTCTTGAACAAATTTTTATTTCCCTCACCATAAACAAAAGGAATTTTTAAATAAAAATTACGTATTTAAATCAATGTTGATGACTAAAACAAACTTATATGATTTTAGCAATTTTCAAGATTGGCACATCACAACCACACTGTTTGAGTGTATTTGAGTTCCACTTATACAATTTTCATTTATATTAATACTAATATATTAATGAAGTGGTTTAAATATGTAGATATGTATTATTTTTAACCTTTTAATGTTATTGATAAGTTTATAGAAGGTGGAAAATGACCGCCCACTTGAGTAAGGAGAATTATTAGGCCATGGTTGGATATGGCTAAATATATTCAAGTTATAGTTGAGGAGAGTTTATTATGGTCAAAATATGGATGACTATGAATGGCCATGAGAGTCCACATCTAACTATAGTTGACTCACTATGGTTTGTGATGGTTGTTCATGTTTGGTCATGGTTGACCATGGCTGACAATTTTAAACCAAGATTTACCATAATCAAACATGGTGACCATAGTTGACTATAGTTGACAACATTTGAATATGTTTGACGTAGTAAACCTAGAAAACCTAATAAGATTTAAAAACTTACGTCATCCTAGTAAATCTAGTAAACCTAGTAAACGTAGGTCAACCTAGTAATATTAGAAGCCTAGTAAAACTAGGTTAACTTAGTAAACCTAGGTATACCTACTAAACCTAGGTTAACCTAATAAACCTAGGTCAACCTCACCATGCTTGTAAACCTAGTTAACCTATAAAACATTATCAACATTTAACAATCTAGTCAACCTCACTCAATCTAGTAAATTTAGTAAATCTACGTCAACCTAGTGAGCCTAGTAAGTTTAGTAAACCTAATAAATCTAGGTCGATCTAGTAAACAATAAGTCAGCCTACTAAACCTATGTCAGCATAGTAAACATAGGTAAATCTAGTAAACTTATTAAATCTAGGTAAGCGTAGAAAAACTAGAAACCCTATGTCAACCTAGGTCATCCTAAGTAAACCTAGTAAACATAGGTCATATTAGCAAACCTAGTAAACATAGTCAACAATGACGATATTAGTAAACCTAATTCAACCTAGTAAATATAGGTCAACATGGAAAACCTAGTAGACTATTGACACAGAAGCATCCCAACAGACATTTATTTTACCCACGTGAATAATTCATTGGTTGTGTTTATGTAATTTTGATATTTAGCTAGGAGAATCTATGTTAGTTCGGAGGCTACTCTGAGGGTTGCTTATGGAAAGTGTCAATATTCTATTAGATGGAGTGAAATTTAGCTTCTAGAATAGGAACAATTGTAGGAATACTAAAGGGTTATTAGTTACAACCTCCATTTTGTCTTAGTGATATTTTGACTAGGCCAATGAGGATTAAGGAGAGAGATGAGGAGAGAGAGAGAGAGAGAGAGAAATATTCATTGTGTCCTTTGTAGCTGTCTAACTTTATGTAGTAGAATCACTAAACTTTGCATAGTAGAATTGTTCAACCCTATGTAATAGTTTGTTTTGTGTAATATAATTTCAGTTTGAGTAGTGCTCTTTGTTCATGGTGTGGTTGGTCTCTGTTTTTGCATTATATCTCTATGAATTGAGTTCTCTCTAGAATATTTGATTATTATAATCCCAACATAGCGAGTATTACCTATGGAGACAATTAACCAATTTTGAGGATTGAGTAGTCACAAGTTTCATATTAGAGAGCATAAGGTTAGAGAGAGAGTTATTCGAAGCTACTTGGTTATTCAAGCTTCACAGGTGAATTCTTGCTTCAGGTCAAGCCGTGATTTCCAATTAAAATCTCGCTCAAGTCCTAGTTCTCCACTCTCATAATAGTGGAACTCTAACTAAGCACAAAATATGTTCCACTCCTCAAACCATGACTCAAATTTCCTAGCATGAGGTTCTTCCCTCGACATGAGTTTTCACCCCCCCCCCCATGAGGTTTCGCGTTGAAATTTTGAGAAACCATAGTAGTTTTCATGGGGCGATGCCATAACAGTAAGAAGGAATGGGATAGGGGGATCCATGATAAATCATGGTCATCCACATCCTCTAGTAGTTTTTGGGGTATATTACTCCATGTCCCCCCAGCTCGAGTAGTAAACCTCATTAGGTATTGGGGCGTCGATCTTGTGGACCTGATGACTTCACCACTTGATGGTGATCGAGTCGTAACGAGGGCCCACAATAGTCCTAGGAGGTCCCATGATTTTACTGGGTTGTAGATTTTTCTCGCTTATGATCACGTCATTGAAACTTAGTAGGTCGTTAAACATAAACCCCACACAACATGTTGTGAAGTGATTACCTACGGAGTAAATTTGAGGGTGGAATAATAAAGAACAATTCGACATCAAATTTTTAATCAGAACACAATTTATCTTAAACAACTCAGAAAATCCTAGAGGAGCAGCTCAACGAGCCAGTGGAAGGAGATTTGTGACCAGATGTCTTCAGTGAATGGATCCTTATTAGAGTTGATGAGGTGCATTTAAGAGAGGTTGGTATAAATGGAGACTTTGAAGAGAGTAGGAGATAACAATGAAGATGCCAGTGAAGTCGAGCAAGAATCATATATATTGAAGAAGGAGGATAATCAATAGAGGAGGCAATGTTGAGGATGATAGCCAAATTAGGCGTCATGACAATGACGGAAGTACCTATATATCAAGTTTATTTAAGTTTTTATGAGTTAATGGATTGGATAGATACCTTGGATGATTATTTTAAGAATGAAGAAGTAGATGAAGAAAATAAAGTGAAGTTTTTTGCTACAACGTTGAAGGGACACACATCCTTGTGGCATGATGAATGCAAGCTCGGAGGAAAATAAACGGTAGGAAATTAGATGTTGGGATAAAATGGTGGAAAAAAAAAAAAAAAAAAACAAGTTTATATGCTCAAAAGTTACTAATTAAATATTTTCAAGCAATTGTAGAACATTAGAGAAAGGTCCATGAAAATGAAAGAATATACTAAAGAATTTAATAAATTAAATATTGGAGTTGGGCACGATGGAGAGGATGTTGAAAAGGTTTCTAGATATTTAAATGGATTAATGTATTCAATTCAACATGCGCTTTGTATATTGAATTTAAACACATTTGGTCATTATTGTTGACACCTAATCATCATGATTGGGGGAATTTTATGTAAATAAATAAATTAGGAATGTGAACAGTCATCGGGAGATGAACTGAACAATCACTCCCTATTGTATATAACAATGACCTACCTATGGAATAATATATGAATCAGTTGTTTGCTTTGTGGAGTTACTGCCTGGCCTGACATGGTATCAGAGCCAGCTCCTTGTTTTAGCTATTATGCTCCTGTAACTCCTCTCTCCTAGCCTTTGCCTCTGCCTTATTCCCTTCTATTATGAAATAACCTGCCTCAGCCAGAACTGCACATTTGTCCATACTGTCCATTTTTTTATAGCATTGTCTTTTCCTATTTTAGCACTGAGGCTGACACGCCACCATTGATGAAGGTCCAGCTTCTGTTGAATGCGTTATGGTTTGATTTTGAACGGTATGCATAACGTTGTCTAGGGTATCATTTTATTTTCCATTTCTTTAAATTTTCGAGATATTTGCTAGCCCTATTTGTAATAGGAAAAGCATAATATAGAAGACTTTATCATCCATAAAACCAACATTCCTGGTGTCCGTAAATGGCGAAAGCTTACAGTCAAGGAAATTGATAAGCAAGGACTTTATACACATGTAGTGTTTGTATAATGATACTTTAGTATTCTAATGTTAACATCTGGTAAGAAGAAATTTCAAAGTCAAGGTCTCCAATCGATTAGAGGTTATACCATTTTTAACACATCGTTCAAGCCATTTTTAACACAACGTTCCTTCTCTCTACAAGTTTCTCATTTCATAATTGACTGGAGGATTATATTATTTCTCAACATCTGAAGACTGTAAATGGACCGAAAGTTACTCAGGTCTATGTTACACATGTTTCAATATTATTGTAAAGTGTTATATGTTAAAATGGAAGTTTTGAAACATGGAAGACCAGAAAAACTTTCATATGATTCCAGGGTATACGAATGGGAAGTTTGAATGCGTTATCTAATGGTATGTGCCCATTCAAGTTCTGATATTGAATGCGTATGCATTTTGGTATATTGAATGTGTTTTGATATGCAATTTTTTGAATACTAAACGCATTTTGATATACGTTGTTTTGAATATTGAATTTGGTTTGATATGCGTTGTCTAATGGTATTCACCACTAGAAGGAGAAGAACAAATTGAACCTAAATGGTATATCCCTGTAGGTTGAATGGTATTTGACACTGACTTTGGTATGTTCAAATGTCATGTTGAATCTATTGAATGCATTGAAGGGGCATGAACTGTTGTGCACTGTGGAATATTAACATTGCTTTATTGAATTTGTTGAATGGTCCAGCATATTTATATGAACTGAGTTTATAGAATGATCTAGTTATATGTTGGATATATTATATGAGGATGTTTTTATAAACATTGGAGGGATCTGAAGAAAACATAGTGCATAAAATATTTGAAATCTTTTTTCCCTTTTGAGTACAATTTCACTGTATATCAGCATAAGTTTTTTTTTTTTTACAGAATGCATTCAATCATCTCTATGGTAGGAATACTTCTCACTGGCAAGGAGAACTATCCTGATTGGTCCCAGATGATACAACACACCCTCATCTTCAATGAGTTGCAGAAAGGAGTGTGTGTCGGAGAAGGAGACATTGACCCAGTACAGCCTACCTCAGAGAAAGAGCTCATCATTTGGGAAAACAAGAACAACAAAGCTTATGCATTAATCGCAACATCTGTAAATAAAGAGGTGATTCGCCATATTTCATCATATTCAACTGCCTTTCAAGCTTTACAAAAGTTGAAAGAACTCTATGACTCACATTTTTCACTTGAAGTCGTCCAACTCATGATTAAACTCTTCACTCTTGAACTACAAAATAATGATCCTCTTGCTCTTTCATCTGAAGTAAAGTCTATAATGCATGATATCAAATCCACTAATGTTGAGGTGGATATCCCTCTTATTTCTTTTCTCAAGGCACTTTATCCTACTTCAATTATCTTGAGTCTTTGCAAGCAAATGGAAATCTCAAATATATGACCTTTGACTCTCTTGTGAAAAGGTTTGCTGAAAGAGAAAAATCTTTTGGAAAGAAGACAACCCCTAAGTCTTCTGAAGAGACTATGCGCCTTGCTCATAAAGAAAAACATCTTGCTCAAGATTCTACAAGAGGAAGAGGTGGAGGAAGAGGATGAGGAAGATATTTTAGAGGCAGGGGGGGCAGACATTCTCAAGGAGAAAAGGCAGATTTACAATGTATTCGCTGCAAAAGAAATGGATCACATGATGCATCCACATGCAAGCTACCATGGGAGAAAATTGAGCAGAAAAGAAACCAACAGAAACGTAAAAATGATGATACAGACAAAGGTAAAGCACCTAAATCTGCTCACTATGTTGAGGCACAATGTAACATTGGAGTAAATGAAGATTTGTTTAATGCTTAACATGCTTCCTGGAAAAATGATTGGTTTCTGGATTCAGGAGCAACCTATCACATGACTCATAGAAAATATTTTTTTTAAGATTTCACTGACAATGTTGATGGGGTAGTATACTTTGCAGATCAATCAAAAATCAAGCCATCGGGGCTTGGCACAATACGGCTTAAACTGCTTGGTCTTCCAGAATTTCTTCTGGATCATGTTCTATATCTCCCACATCTCAAGAGAAACTTGCTATCCTTGGTCGACATCCACCAGCAACTCCATTCATATGTTTGATGGAAAGCTTGAGGTAAGAAAGGCTTCTCAAACTGTAAGGAACATCTGCTCATGCACAACATTTCTCATACAATTCTCATCATGAAGAAGGTACACTTCCATCAAGTTTATTTTGGCATGCTAGATTTGGAAATTTGAACTATGACAGTCTCCACTTATTAAAGAAAAATGGTGTTGCTAGTTTGCCTACAATTCCTAGAAAACTTAAGCAATGTGATGCTTGCATTATAGGAAAGCATAGCAAACAGTCTTTTCATGATTCACACTCAAGAGAACGTAGGAAAATTGAACTCATTCATTCAGATTTATGTGGTCCAATGCCTATTTCTTCTGAAAATGGAGATACATATATCATGACGTTTATTGATGACTACACCAGAATGTGTTGGGTTTATTTATTGAAGAACAAATATGATGTTTTCCAAACATTCAAGAATTTTCATAAATGGATTGAAATTGATGCACAATCTCATATTGGGTCTATTCGCACTGACAATGGAAAAGAATATACATCAAATGATTTTGAAAACTATCTTTGCCAACATGGGATCAAACATCAAACAATTGTGCCTTATAATCCCCAACAAAATGGTGTAGCTGAAAGAATGAATAGAACAATCTTGAATATGGTACGATCTATGCTTTTCTTCAAAAATGTAGAGATAATGTTTTGGCTGATGCTATTCTATGTGCTGCATTATAAAGAAATATATGTCATCTAATGCTATAAGAAACAAGACTCCTTATGAATTATGGTATGGACATGTTCCTTCAGTAAAACATCTCAGGATCTTTGGTTCCACCTGTTATGCTTTGATACCAAAGGTACGTAGAAAAAACTTGGTGCTAGAAGTCATAAGTGTATCTTCTTGGGGTATTCAAACACCTCCAAAGCATACTACCTCTATGATGAAGTAAATAAAAAGTTTGTTGTATTTAGAGATGTAATGTTTCTTGAATCATCCAAATCTAACAATGCTGTTGAGCGACAACTTGATCGCTTGGATAGATTCACAAAAACAAAATCATTTGAAGAATTTGATAAGCAGATTTCACATCTTGAAGGGGGGATTCCTATTCTAGATCAACATGTGGAATCTTCTTCTGAAGAACACTCTCCCCTGACTGAAACTCCAACAACAGATGATGATTTAAGTGATGTAATTGATAGAATTGGGAGACTCAATCTTGATTCAGTCCCAACTCAGTCAACAAAGCAGCCTGGACCATCTCAAAAAGGTACCCCAAAGTGGCTAACGAAGACACTTGAAAGTGTTCATCCTGATGAAATTGGAAAAATAGGAAGCAGAAATTCAAATTGACAAAGTGGAGGTGATGCAGATGACTCTAATTCACCTGTTGATATGGATGTTTCTTATGATTGTGAATTGAACTTGTCTACAGATTTTGAACCAAATTCCTTTAAAGAAGCTACTTCTCATGATGATGGAAAGAAGTGATTGCAAAAGGAGTATGATGCCCTCATAAAGAACGACACTTGGAAGCTGGTTGATCCTCCATTTGGAACCAAACCAATTGGCTGCAAATGGGTCTACAAGAACAAGTACAAAGCCGATGGCTCACTTGACAAGGACAAAGCTAGGCTTGTGGCAAAAGTTTTTGCACAAAAGGAAGGGGTCGATTATGAGGAAACTTTTGCCCCTACAGCAAAATGGACCACCATCCAGACACTCTTTTCACTAGCACCTCAGAATGGTTGGAAAGTCCATCAAATGGATGTAGAAACTACCTTCTTCAATGGAGATGTAAAAGAGAATGTTTTTGTGTCCCAACTTGAAGGATTTGTTGTGAAAGGACATGAAGATAAAGTATGAAAAATTGTGAAGTCCTTGTATGGCCTCAAACAAGCACCACGAGCCTTGTATGAAAAACTAATTGAGCATCTTCTAAAACTAAACTTCAATCATTTTGATCTTGATGATGCAACTTTATTTGTCAAGAAAATTGGCAAACCAGTTGTATATCTTGTGGTATATGTAGCTAATATTTTAATGATAGGGAACAATGAAAGCTACATTGCATCCATAAAGAAAGAATTGGGGAAAAGTTTTGAAATGACTGATTTGGTCTATCTTTATTACTATCTTGGCATTGAAGTAACCCAACATCTGATGTCCATATTTCTTTCTCAAAAGAAATACATTGGAGATTTGTTAAACATTTTTGGCATGACTAATTACAACCCTCTTACCACTCCAATGGAACAAAACTTGAAGCTCACATCTATTGAAGGAAAGGAATTTTTGGATGTAACAAAGTATAGACAGCTTGTAGGAAGTCTCAACTACCTTACTACTATCAGACTAGACATTTCATTTCTTGTTGGAATCCTCTCCAGGTTTATGCAAAAGCCTTGTGAGGGACATTGGTCTACTGCAAAAAGAGTTTTAAAGTACTTGAAGGGAACTCAAGACTACAGAATCAAGTACACACAAGTGGATGACTTCAGTTTGATCAGGTACTCTGATTCAGACTTCGATGGAGACAAAGAAACTGGAGTATCTACTTCATGATATGCTATGAGTCTTAGATCAGGAGCTGTCTCCTAGAGATCACGCAAACAATCAATTCCAGCAGATTCCACAAAATAAGAAGAATACGTGGCCGTAGCTGAAGCAACAAAAGAAATTGTGTGGCTCAAGAAAATTCTTGAAGATTTGCAGGTAAAACAAGTACAATCAACTCCACTCATGATTGACAACACCTCTACAATAAAGTTGTTCAAGAACTCAAAGTTCCATAATCGAACGAAACATATCAATACTAAATATCATGTGATTTGACATCATGTTGAGGCCAAAACAATCCATCTCAATCATTGTTCCACAAATGAGAAAATTGTAGACATCTTCACCAAAGCACTTGGAAGGGAAAAGCTTGAACAATTCATAATGATGCTTGGACTCACCAACATCCCTTCAGATTAGGGGGGGAATGTTGACACCTAATCTTCATGATTGGGGGAATTTTATGTAAATAAATAAATTAGGAATGTGAATAGTCATCGAGAGATGAACTGAACAATTTGTATATAACAATGAACTACCTATGGAATAATATATGAACCAGTTGTTTGCTTTGTGGAGTTACTGCTTGGCCTGACTATTATTACCAAGCTCCTTTGAAAATTGAAGAAAATATTTCTTGAAAACATAGTGAAAAGAGAAAATAAAAAGGTCGTTCTAGAGAAAAAGAACAATCAAGTAGCAAGGAAATATTCCAGACGATACAATAAGAATGTGGGAGTCCTTGTAAGTAACCACTAAGAAGAGGTGGCTTTATAGGAAGAATATCTTTCTCCAGAGGCAAAGCCAGAGGCAGATACTACCATCCTAGATGCTACAAATGTGGACACATATGCCATATTTGATGAAAATTCCCGTAGAATACTCTAGCAAGTTAGAGAAGTGCAGATGTGGAAAAAGCTAAATAATATAATTTTGGTATAGCAACAATTGAAGAAGTTGTTGAAGTAGGATGATACCTATTATTGAAGAGAGTTCTAATTAACTCAGGGAAGGAAACTAGGGAACCAACATAGACAATAAGTTTTCTTATGACTATGTGTAAGTAAAGAGGTAAGTGTTGTAAGGTTGTAATTTATAGTGGTGGCTTAGATAATCATTATTTATTCAAAGATGGTGCAGAAACTAGATTTCAAAAGAACACAACATCCTACCCCTTACAAAGTTTAACTATTGCAAAAAGTCAGCAAATATTAGCCAATGAACAATGTAAGGATTACTTTAGATTGGAAGATATAAGGATGAATATTCTTCTATGTAATGCCTATGTATGTTTTCCATATTTTACTAGGAAAGGCCATGGAAGTTTGATAGCAGAGATACAATCACATACATGCATTGTTTCCTTTACAAGATAAAGGAGTTAAAGAGGAAAATATTCCTAGTGTGTTTTTGATGAGTGGTAAGGAGCTGTTATAAGAGGTCAAAAAGAAGGAGTTTCATTTTTCCTTGATTAGTAAACCCAAGATAATTCTTACCAACACATGTTTCGATGATCTCCCTCACGATGTCAAGGATATTATAGATGATTTTTATGATATAGTTGTGGAAAATATTCCAAGTAAACTACCCCATGTTTGAAGCATCAACCATCATACAGATTTGATTCCTGGAGAAAATATTCCTAGCGATGGATCTTGCAGAATGACTCCTCAAGAATATGAGCAGATAAGGAAACAAGTGCAAGAGCTATTAGGAAAAGTTCTTATGAGAGAAATCCTAAGTCCATTTGCTATTCCAGCAGTCCTTAGTTTGAAAAAGGATGGTGGATGGAGAATGTGTAATGACTTGAGGGCCAGTAATAACATTACAGTAAGGTAGAGCTCTCCTCTTACATGAAAATCATTCAATTCACTATTTGAGTGGTGCTAGATATTTTTCTAAAATTGATTTAAAGGGTGTTAATCGCCAAATTTGAATGAGAGATGGGGATGGGTCAAAAACATCCTTTTAGACAAATGATAGACTATATAAGTGGTTAGTAACTCCTTTTGGTCTTACTAATGCACCCAACACTAATGGATTTTACAGGTGTGTTTGTTGTTGTTTATTTGGGTGAAATTCTACTATACAACCAAACAAAAGAAAACAATCTAAGGCATCTCAAATTCATTTTGAAGACCTTTCATCAACAGAAATGATGGTTAATTTTAAGAAATGTGCCTTTATGAAAAAGGAATTGCTATATTTGGGATTCACGATTCCTAAAGTTGGTTTGAAGATGGACCTTGAAAATGGTAGAGCACTCACTAATTGTTCTACCTCATGAAATGTACTTGAGGTTAGGAATTTTCATTGTCTTGAAAACTTCTACAGAAAATTCAATAAAAACATTAGCAGGATTTTTTCACCTATTTTTAAAAATTGCGAAAGAGAACATTAAACCGTTGAACTCGAATGTAGTAGTAGATACAAACTTTAAGTTGTTGAAGAAAAGGGTAACTAAGCAGCTTGTTTTGGGTTTGCCAAACATTAGTAAGTTTTTTTCGGGTTGAGACAGACGCAAGTGGAGTTGTTATTGGATTAATATTGAATTAAGAAGGGTGGCCAATATATTATTTTAGTGAAAAGTTAAATGAACCACATCACTCCTCATATGAAAAATAATTTTATACTATAGTTAGGCTTTGAAGAAAGGAAGACACTACCTTGTGCCAAAGGAACTTGTTTTGTACATTAATAAACATGCTCCATAGTTGATTAATAAGCAACAAAAATGAAATCAGAGGCATGCAAAATAGGTTTAATTTGACAGTATTTGACTTTTTTTTATTAAGTATAAGAGTGGTTCATAAAAAAAGGTAGTTGATGCCTTAAGTAGAATCAAGTTGGTGTTGTGAGAATTCCATGTTAATTTTTATAGGAATTGATGAGCTAAGAGAAATGTAAGAAGATAATCCATATTTTAGGGAAGAATATCCAGCCTTTGAAAACCAATCTAGCATGAATAGAACATAATGTTAAAGCTATATGATCTATGATGGATTACTATTCAAATCAAATCAAATTTGCATACCAATGTGCTCCATTAGAGATAATTTGAAAAAGGAGAGACATAACGGAGGACTATCAAGACACTTTGTGATTTGAAAAACGTTTTCTCTACTAAATTCTTTTTACTATTGGCTAGGTACACAAGTTAAAGTAAATAAACTTGTTGAAAAATATAGGGCATGCTAGTATTCCAAGGGAAGAACGAATAAGACAAGATTGTTCTAACCACTACCCATTCCAAAGAAACCTTGGGATTTTATTAGCATGGATATTGTTTTGGAATTACCTTGGAAATAGAGAGGCATTGATTCTATTTTTTTGGTTGTGGATAGGTTTCATAAAATGGCTCATTTTTTGCCTTGTTAAAAAGCCACTTATGCAACCAATGTTGATTTTTTTGGGACTACCTTGGATATAGAGATTTAATGATTCTATTTTTGTGGTTGTAGATAGGTTTTATAAAATGGATCATTTTATGCCCTGTACAAAAGCCACTTATGCAACAAATGTTGCAAATCTATTTTTTAAAGAAGTGGTAATTTGCAGTTTTTTTCATAAAACCGTCATTTTAAATCAAGATACACGGTTTGTAGGTCATTTCTAGGTGAAATTATGGAAGAAAATAGGCACCAATTTAAATTAGGGTTTAACTTACCATCCAAAAATAGATGGAAAAATTGATCTTGTTAATAGAAGTTTGGGGAACATATAGAGGAGGTTAGAAAGTGAATGCCCCAAGAAGTGGGACCAATTGCTTGTTGAAGCTAAATTTTCTTATAATGACTCTCCCATCTCAACTATTAGAATGAGTGCAATCCAAATATATATGGAATGCACCCAAGAGGACTTTATGAACTAAGGGACTTTGGAAATAAGGAAATAAGAAGTGTTGAAGGTTAATATTTTGTATCAGGCACACATGAGCTACAAGAGGCAGTCAATAAACAAATCCAAGAAACCAACAACAAGTACAAAAAAAAAAAAACCAAAGGAGTAAAATATAATTTGAATTTGGACACATAGTAATGGACTATATCAACAAGAAAATGTTTCATAGATGGACATAAAATAAATTGAAGCTTAAGAAAATTGCCCCATGTAATATCCTAAGGAATGTTTCTTCCAATTCTTATGAACTATAACTTCTAGGTGATATAAGAATGTTGCCAATTTTTAATGTAGAAGAATTATATCCCTTTAAGAATACAATAGATGGAGTTGCAAGTGATTAAGATCAAACCTACAGATGGGAGGATCAATTACCAAAAGAAACCCAGAAGTAGATAGAAGAAATGATTTTGAAAATAGTAACCAAGAGAAGTAGAGGAAAATAATATTTTTAGTATTTGGTTGAATGGAAAAAGCATCCAATAAGTGATGTTAGTTGGTTGATAGCAAAAAAAAAATCCAAATTTGGCATGAATGGTGAAGATATGATAAAATATTATTTTCTTCCCCGAGAGTCTAATGCAAGATCATCCAAATAGATAATTTTTTTACCCGCATGAATAATTTCAACTTTCTGTTTATGTAAATTGTGATATTTAGCTAGGAGAATCTCTAGTATTTTAGAGTTTATGTTGGGTTGTCATTGTGTCATAGACATAAATATTTTATTAGATGGAGTGGAATTTAGCTTCTATAATAGGGAAAACTATTGGAATACTAGAGGGTTGTTAGTTACATCCTCCTTTTTGTCGCATTGATATTTTGTGGAGATGAAGAGACTGAGAGAGAAAGATTCACTATGTCCTATGGAGATGTCTGGATATATGTATCAGAATTATTTAATAATGTGTAATAATACTATTGAACCCCATATAATTGATTTTTCTATCTAATATAATTTCATATTAAGTTATACTCTATGTTCATGGTGTAGTTAATCTCTTTATTTTGTGTTATAACTTTGTGAATTGATTTCTCTCATACCTATAGTATTTGCGTATTATATTCCCAATATAGTGTGGATTCAATGTGGATATAATCAACCCATTTGGAGTATTTGATGGTCACAATTTTCATATCAAAGGGGGCAAGATTAGAGAGAGAGGGATTCAATGCTATTCAATTATTTGGGCTTGGCATGTAAATTATTGTTTCAGGATGAGTCATGATTTCCAGTCAAACTATCACTCAAGTTTTGGTTCTTGGCTCTTAGAATGGTAGAAGTATGAGTAAGGAAGCATGTTCCACTCATAAAACTATGAGTTATATTTCCCAACACAAGGTTCTGCCCCCAACATGTGCTTCTTCTCATGGAAACTAGAGTGGTTTATGTAGGTGGTTCCAGATTGGTAAGTGAGAATGCAAGAGGGGGTCCCACAACAAATTAGGGTCATATACATCATTTGGTGGTTTTTGAGGTGGTTTCCTTTGCCCCCCATCTAAGCATGAAACCTCGACATGCCTTGGGGTCCCATGATTCATCGATATTATGGAACTCGTGCTTGCATCAATCAAAAGTGAGAAAGCATTAATGAGGGCCCATATTAGTTTTAGGAGGCCATGTGATCTTGTTGGGTCATAGATCATTCATGCTCAAAATCAAATCATTGAAACTCTATGATACATTAAACATAAATCACACACAACATGTTACGAATGTGATTAGTCATAAAGGAAATTTGAGGGTACAATAATAAAGAATAATTCAGTATCAACCATGTTGAAGTTAATAAAGCTATGTCAAGCTAGTAAACCTAAGTCAACTTAGTAAATCTAGTATAAAAGGTAAACCTAAGTCAATGTCCTAGACCTAGGTCAACCTAGTAAACCTATTAAACATGGTAAACCTATGTAACCTAGTAAATGTATGCCATGCTTGATCAATCTAGTAAGCCTAGTAAACATAGGTCAACCTAGTAAACCTATTTGATCATGCTTGACCATGCATGACCATGGCTAACCTAGTAAATCTAATAAACATAGATCAACCCAGTAAACCTAATAAACCTAGGTTAACCTAGTAGCCTAGGTCAACCTACTAAACCTGGGTCAACCTAGTAAACTATGTAACCCTAATAAACCTAGGTCAACCTAGTAAACCATGTAAACCTAATAAACCTTGGTCAAACTACTTAACCAACTAAAGCTAAGTGAACCTAGTAAAGCTAGTAAAATTAGGCCAACCTAGTAAACTAAAGGTTAACCTAATAAACCTTGTAAATGTATTAAACCTAATAAAACTAGCAGGCCTATGTCAACATTGGTCAAATTAAGCTAACAATGTAATCCTAGATGAACTTGATAAACGAAATAAAGTTAGGTCACCTAGTAAATATAGTAAACCTAGAAAATATAGGTAAAACTAATAAAAATAGGTCAACTTATTAAACCTAGGAAAGTTTAGTAAACCTATTAAACCAAGTAAACCTAGGTAAACTTAGTAAACTTATGTCAACACATGTCAACCAAAGTCATCTTCGTAAATCATGGTTAAGCTACTAAACCTACTTCATCCTCATAAACCTAGGTCATCCTAGTAAACATTGATTAATCTAGTAAACACAGGTTAACCTAGTAAACCTAGGATAACTTGGTAAACCTAATAAACTTACATCAACCTAGTAAACCTAGTAAAATCATAGTTAAGCTTGTAAAACTAGGTGAACCTAGTAAATCTATGACAACCTAATAAATGTCGACAAACCTAATGACTTAGGTTTTCCTAGTAAACTTATTTAAAACCATTAATTGTAGTAAACCTATGTCATCCTAGGTCAACTTAAGTCAACCTAGTGAGCCTAGTAAATTATGCCTAAGCTAGTAAACTTAGGTCGACATGCCAAATCAAGTAAACATAGTGAATGTAGGTCAACCTAATAAATCTAACTCAACTCATTAGACATAAGAAACCTCATTGAACCTATTAAACATATGTCGACCTAGTCGACCTAGTAAACCTCGTAAACATAGGTAAACCAAGTAAATCTAGTAAATTGATTGAGTGTAGGGCAACATTGTAAACCTAGGTCATCTTAGTAAATCTACAAACCTAGTAATTTTAGGTCAATAGTGGATGATAATGGGTGAACATTGTTTACCATGTTCACTATGGTTGATCATAGCTAAGCTAGCTTGACCATCGTCTAATATGGTTGCACTATTGAACATATATATCTATTATGAATAGAGGAATTGGAAACTATGCCAATATAATATTCGTGTGACAATAGGTTCATTCCAACTACTACCACTATAAATTCTAGGCATGTATGTAGGCCCATTTCGGCACACAAAAGCTGAATTGGGGGGAATTGAACACCAGACTCCCTCCCACTAATACTTCATTACATGGAAATCGCCATTTGAGCTACGTCCTAGGGCCTATAAAATTATCAATATTAATTTTGATAGAAATAGAAATATTATCATTATTATTAAAATTTTATAAAGGTTGAACATGTTGAATATGACCAACCATGGTAGACAATCATTGAATATGGTCAACTAAGGTTCACTTAACTTTAATATTGTTGAATAAAATTTAGTATTGTTGACTATCACCAACATATGGTTGACTGAAAATGTGGACTGTGTTTTCTTATGTGTGCACATTGTGGCATTCTTATTTGTTCACAACAATCCTACACCATTTTCTTTTGTAAATTGATATTATTAATGCATTATGATGTGTAGATAAATGTATTTTTAATCTGTTAATGTACAAATTAATATGTTTACCTATAGTTATTAATGTAGTATTATAAATTTATTAAATTTTGAATAATATTATGAAATTATTAATATTTATAATATCGATTAAGATTAATTCTTATAATTAAACATTACTTTTAAACCTTATTAATAAATCATGATATCATATTGTTAAGAAACCTTAAATCGGTGAGTTTGTGCATTTATGTAACATCCCTTTTTCATGACCCCTATTTTGTAAAAATGATATACAACTATGTGATGCTAGTATGGTGGATCATGATTGGCTATAAATATTTTGTAAATATAAAAATATGAATAAATTTGTTTGTATTTCATAAGGGATAAGATTGATGGATCCACGATCTACGGAGATTGGAGAGTGGTGGGTAGGCATGGTAGGATGCTACACCACCAAAAAGTTAGGGACACCAATAATGGGAAGACGAAATGTTTTCACATCGATTGGGGAGATCTTGATTCGACGATGTGGAAGGAAAATAGGAACTAATAAGGGGAGAACACACCAAGAGACAAGGAGAGGATATATTTGAGAGTAGGTATCTCTAGATATGAATCATGCACTAGAGGAGAGGATAACACAAGGATAAGTGCAGTGCAAGGATGACCACAACAAATAGACGAACAATTTTGTTGTATTATAAAGGGTGTTCCATTTGAATTGATTATGTTGAATAGTTGGGTGGGGGTGTCTAAGTTAAAAATATTACTTAGAGGCTCAAAAAAGAATTTGGGTGAAGGGTGCTTTCTAGAAAGGGTCAGTTGATCACCTATAGATAAAATACCATACTTCTGAAAAGTTGAGTAATACCTCAGCTGAATTGGGACTAGAAGCTTTGTGAAGAAACTCCCCTCGACCATGGATCTGGCTTAGGGGTGATTGGTTGTAACAAAGGTTAAAATGTAGTCAATCTAAGGTTAGGTGGAGAGTTAGCTCATTGATCTCAGTTACAATTCATACAATTGCTAGATAAGTTTCCTAAGGTACCACTTTGTAATTGAATACAATTTGAATGCTTATTGTTATCACTCAAATGTGTATGTATATGATGGGGAATGCCTATTCTTATATATGGATGAAATTTAGGTAATTATTTCTATGGTTGAAACACATATGTAGTTAGTAAGGAATGTATGGTTTCTGTGTATGAATGGATGGGTTTATGCCTCCATTTGGATTTTAATTAATCAATGGCCTATGTTGAAAATGACCCTGAATCATTGGTTTGAATTATAAGAAACCATGTCTATGTCAATATATATGTCATTCTATAAATCACATATGTGGCTATGGTCCACTTAATCTCAAGAGTGGCTATGTTACTGCTTAATGGTTCGCCCAAGCCCTCAGTTGTCAACACTAAATCTTAGGACAGATTCACAGTTGTCTGATTATCATAGGTGTCTATAACTGATCATATATGTGAGAAATCTCAGGAAAGAGTCATAGTTCTAAGTATTGAGGGGATTCCTTATTGATGTATATGTGTGTGTGTGTATGTGTGTGTGTGTGTGAATGTATGTATAGGTAATCTCAAGAGAGATATGTCTAATGAGCACTGAGAGTCCTTGTTGAAGGCCCAAATATATATGTGTGTGTGTGTGTGCGTGTGTGTGTGTGTGTGCATGTGCCATAGTAATGTTGAAGAAGAAATTGCAAAAACCAACTAAGTGTTGAAGGGAGGAAGGGGCTCATATGAGGAAGCGTGTCCAACATTTGATATGTATCGATCCCCATATTAGGACCTTGGGCCTCCTAGAAGTGTGCATAGTGCCATTTAGCTAAGATATGAAGATGGAGGTAGAGGATTTTCCATAGAAGCTAATGTAAAGGTATCCCCATCTTGGGCCTTGGGATTGTGGTCCCCCCCATGAGTGATCAACAATGGAAGGTTGTAGTTAGGAATTAATGATGGAGATTAATGGAGGGATTGAGTACGCTATAATGGATCCACCTCCCCCATAGTTCCTAGGAGTCCAAAGTGCATGGTTGCTAGGAATGGAGGCCTTAAGGCCAGAAAACATCAAAAGGGGATAATTATTTATAAAGGTAAAAAACAACTTTGCACCAAGTGGTGGGAATAGTGGGAACTAGGCGAGGTGGAATGTTGACCTCGAACGAGGTTGATCTAGCACCATAGTGGCATGACATGTGGCAGCTAGAATTGATTGTATTAGAGGGTCAAATGGGTCAAAAAATGGGTGACACATGACACTCTCAAAGGAGACCATGTGGGTAGGATGAAATTAGAAAGATGTCATCTTAGGAATACTACCTATGTGCTTGCAAGGCCAGGGGTGAGATTGATAGGTGAGATAGATAAAAAAAATTGGTGGATGATGGAAACAATTTCATCTTAGGACCTAAACAAGGTTCGTAATGTCCCTACTAGGATAACGTCAAGACTAACAAGTGATGTGGATGAGAGTTTTCCTCCAAACTTCATAGTAAACTTGATATCTCGGTACCTTGGCACAATTGGCAAAATGCTTATTGGGATAAGGGTGAGACTAATGAGTGAGGTAGATGGGAATTACAATCAAAAATTCACTATAATGTTTACATCTTGGGACCTCAAGGTCCTGTACCTCAGGATGAACATGTTGTGGTTGTTAGGCAAGTTAACAAGACTGAGGTTGACGAGATTTCCTCCCATCCATCAATTGGAAATTAAGTTTTCCTTGTATTAGTGTTATTTACCACTTGAATGTGTAATATGTCAAATAATTAGGCTGAGGGTCAAGATTTCACTATAATGGGGAACAAATAAATTGCAAGGCCAAGGGGTTGGTTCGTTGGTGGCCACAGTTGGTGAGATGGAATATTCCATGGGGTAGTGCCATAGTGGCATATCATGAGAAGAATGTGATGACGTGGACCACTCATGAAGGGTGGAGGGATGCCACATGGGAAACAAACCATATCTTGTTATCCATGAGTTAGTTTCAAAAACTTTTATATTGTATGAACTATCTTGACAAGTCGGACAAGATGGTGGAATTATATTTTAGCTTTGATAAGATTGAAAAATGAGGAAAATAGTAATACCGCATTTCCATGATAGAATAGTGGAGGTCAGGTTAATGGTAGTAATGGCTTATTTTTACATTAGGATGCTCTATGGGGTAGATGGGTGTGTTATAGAGTGGTATCAGAACCGAAGGTTCAACATTCGACCTCTAGAGATGAGTGGAGCTCTAGCATAGGGTGCAGTACTTGAATGTGAACGTGGTTGTGTGCTACTTCTAACATTCTATAGTGGACTATATATCGATGACAATGATACTTCTAACATGTTTAATTATTTTGACACAGGAATTAACATTGTGTCTATTTTTTATCTTGAATCTTGAAGATCTAGATAGCCTATTGTGATGACCTTAAATGGTTGTAATTTTCTTAATAGTTGTAGGAATACCTACATGTCTATGTCTATGGTTGATTAGTATACCAACACTACCAGTTAAATGGTGCAATTTTACATAGTTGGAACAAAATTTGCATGTGAATGTGCATATGGTATAAGGAATTCAGGGAATCCATTTTTTGCTTGAATCAACATAACAATGATTGATCCAATTGAATGTTAGGTGTGCGTGTGTTGACTGGCTTATGGGAATCCCATGTTCTATATGTATGTGACAAAGAGCCTTAGTGGATTGGAGGTTGGCTTTCCCAATATAATGAATCATTATTATCATGGTTTTATTTGTTTTTATGATTTCTAGCCTTGATAAAGACATTGATTTCAATTAACGATGATGATATTGGTGAAAATACTAATTTCTAAATTTTGTAATTGCATGGTTGTAGACATGCTAATATATATATATATATATATATAATATATATATATATATATATATATATATATATATATATATAATATATATATATATATATATATATATATTTGTGTGTGTGTGTGTATGTATATATGTATGTTTGTATATAAGGTGCTTGAAACATGTAATATGACATGAAAGTTTAGATGTGTGGACAACTACAAAGTAACATTCTTGGTGATAACATTTCAAGGTAACAACAGACTTGTTATATTGTTCAAACTAATAGTTGCGTGCTTGTGACAATATATAAGATGAAAATACTATGTTTCAGTAAGGTGAAGGCCACAAACAGTGGCATCGTGCAACATCAAATGGACCAAGTTTTTTATGAAAAATAAAAGTAAAATCCCCTAATGAAGTAAAAACCTTCAATAGTTTGAAGGCTAAGCTAAGGAGTTGTAAGGCAATGAATAGAAGACTTATTAGAGAGAAAAAAGAACAAGCAGGTCTAAATGCCATGTTGATGAAAAACTTGCCATGCATACAAGGAATATTGAAACACACCTTGACCCACTGAGATGTGGAAAAATGTCATACCGACAGGGAGAAAAAGAGGCCTTGTTAAAAGATAAGAAGGAAAGGAAAATGATTTATTAGTTTCATTATGGAGGGGAACACTTGAGAAAAATACTATCCCAATGGACAAAAAAGGAATAAGAGGGACATTTCATCTTAGTTTTAGGAACAAAAATCAATAATGCATCATGCTAGAGGAGAGTAGTAAGTGCCCCCTCAAGCTCTTCGATATACATGCGTATATATGTTGAAAGGTTCTCCATGAGCTCTTTTGTGGGGTAGTGAAATCTTAAGGTTTCCATACAACCTCATAGAGACTCAGTATGATTATAATATATACACATAAATGCATGGCCATGTTACCTCCTATTGTATTATGTGTCATTGTTGCGCTCATTTATTATTAATTGTTTCTTATTCTTTCTTGACATTTCTGTTTTGGTACGGATTGAATGTTGGAAGCCAAAGGGAAAAAAATGGAGCTAAGGGGAGGATCTAAATAAAACCAAATTGGAAAAGTAATACCTTGAATAAAGTAAAACCTCCACTAGGGAAAATGGTAGTTGAAAGGAGAATGAAGGACATTAGAGTTGGGAAGACTGGCTAGGTCCATATATGTATGGTATCACGACTACCGTGAAAGTGGCTCGAAAAAGGAATTTTCCATATACCTTGTATACATATGAAAATTTATTCTATGATCTAGTGAGGATATAAAGTTGATGTTTGGTCTAAAATGCCATTTGTCTAGAATAATCATAGTAGAAAAATAATCTACTTGACTTTAAAATATTACAATTGGGTGAATGATGTGAAAGCATGAATGTGGCCTAACATGTTTAAGTGACTGAGTGATATGAGTTATTGAATTTCATATGGAATTGTTGATTGATTTGATTACAAAATGTTGTGATATCCCTCTTGGTATTTGGAAAGTGAAAATGGCTAGAAATAGGCAAGGTATGTTTTACAACGATGAAAAGAAGCTAGAATTGTATGCAAGGGAGAAATCCCATTAGGAAAATTGCAATGGAATCATAAATGACTGAATTAATATCTCTAATATTAAAGTGTAGGAATTGTGATAAGCGAGGGACTTCAGAGTATTATATATATAATCAATATCATTAGCTAGTAGGACCCTTTTAAGAGACTTAGCTGAAAGTTTTTATAATGACAACCAAGTAAGTGGGGCAAGTGACAAGCTTGCATAAAAAAGTGACATGAAGGGATTTGGGTAAATTTAGTTGCAAACTAAAAGGTCGTTGTGTTGAATTTTGAATGATTAAATGAATATGAGGAATTAATATGGTGAAGGAAAGGAGCCTTCAGTGTAAAATATGGCAATGGTTTTAGCAATGCTTTCTAAGTGAAATGGAACACTAAAATGTTAGAAAATGTTGAGGAATAATTTTCTCATATCCAATTCAATGGTTTGATTAAATAAAAGATTCATTAAATTATGAAATGTAGATATTAATGAATGGTCAGATATTGCAACAACAATAATATATGATGATAGTGTTGATGAAGATTGAAAGGTAGAATGAAATAAGTTTGGTGAAGAATTCCTATGGGGTTGAGTTTGGAAAAATGTTGCTCCAATTGAATGCATGATTTGAATAAATTCCTGAGGCTCTCATTACCTTGAACTTCTATATATATGTGTATCTATTTGTGTGTGTTATATTCATGAGCATGATTGGTGATTAAATATATGTATGAAATGCCATTATAATTGATAGGTTTTTTCCATGGATCATTCTTGTAGAAGAATGATTGATGATATTGATGTATTTTATGCATATATGAATGGCAAGATTGGGAGAAAATGATATATTTATCAAATGGGATTCATTATTGTATGAGGAATCCATTAAGCAATAAGGAATTCTTGTTGATTAATTATTTTATTATCAAGAGGTTATGATACTTATGTTTATGTCATGTCAATGAACAAGAAATCCTAAAATGTATACCAATAGATATAAATTACAATTTGGATCCCTGGTTAAAGGATTGGGCACATATGGTATCAATTACAATACGTATAGCTAGACCACCTAGTATTGGGGGTTTCTTAAGACTAGGAGATGTGACGACAAGGAAGTTGTGGTGATGTGTGAATTGTGTGTTGTATATATATATATATATACATACACACACACACACACACACACACACATATATATATATATATTGTGTCTATGATATAGATATATATGTGAGTATATGTTTATGTTTGATATATTTGTGATGTGTGAGTTGTGAAGGTAAATAATTTTTTGATTACAAAATATTTTCAGGATTGGTAGTTCCTGTTACCCACCACTTGTGTGTAGTGTAATTAGGAGAAAGGTTTTCTCCTAGATGGTCCTCAACCGACAACCAACAACCCCTTATAGCCACCAAATAGCTCGATGTGTCATTATCTTCACCACCTGAGCCAACCATGTGGTCCCTCGCCCATGGGCTATTATTGTATGTTTGAATATGGCCCTCCCAAACCCGAAGGTATGGCTTTTCATTGGTATATTTGAGTAAATTTACTTACTTGTTATGGGTTCTTTGGAAATGGTTTGATAGGGGGTTTTGGCAGAAATTGTGGGCTAGGTTTGTACTCTTATCTCCAGTTCCTAACTTTGTGGTTAGCCTTTTACCCTACTCCCATGGGATATCCTTTATTGGCTATTAGCTTTAGCTTTGGCACTACATGGGAAATCCCAATTTTAGTTGTGTGGTCTCTCTTCCCGGTGCCATATACATCACTCCCCTCCACTCATTTTATCCCCATTCATCTCATTTCCCATCTGGGTCCATATTTGTCAACTGGGTCCACATACAATTAGCTTCCTCCTCCCCTTGTCCACACCTTATGTCTGGCCTTGAACAATGCCCCAGACATTGATGTAGCTAAAAAGAAAATAAAAAACATAATTTAGCCACTCTTATAAATAGAAAATGTACCACAAAATGAAAAACATGGACAAGACATATAGGTTTAGCATGTGGGAAAAATCCAAACATGAGATCTACCCCTTATCCATGGCCAGCACATTGGTTCCTATGGACCCTAAATGAGCCTCCTCCATCCTTAAGGAACTCATGAATTTCCTAACCTTGGTAAGAAATGAAATGCCCCACCTCAGAAGGGGGGTACCTATTGCTTCATCCCACACATAATGCTCTCATTCCCTAGAGCCATGAGAAATTATGAAGAAAAATCAATCAAAGGAAAACGGCATATGAAGAAGGGTGGAAAAAAAAAGGTTGGGGTAACTCATGATTTTATCCCTCCTACACTCATATTCCCATGTGTGGGATTCCCTTATTATGTCCACTCTTTTACAATGCCATGTGTCCTAGAGTACTCCGATGATCCCCAGTCTATTCCATCACAATATCATTTGTCACCTACAACCTGATGGATGTACCATCGAAGGGCATGCCACCATGAAGTGCCCCATTGGTTCCAACACTTGTAAGATATTCTACTTGATTATTCTTATTATTTTTTCTATTGGAAGGTGAGGGGACACATTGGATCTTATGCAGGATTGTAGGTGGGTCTCCTTTTCGGCCTTTGTCTCCCTATATAGGGTCCTATCCCTCTATAGGGCCATATTTGAACTTGTAGGGTGAGAGTTGGGAGCCATGGTGATGCACCTTAGCAGAGAGTACTTCATGGACACCCAACATCGCTTATTGATTGGTCATGTTTCACCTTTTCGATGAGGATGATGCACTTGGTTCACCATGCTCAACCGACTTCGCACTTGCATCATACACTTGGCATATTTTTTAGGGTCCGAGTGAGGATGTGTCTCATTGTAGGAGACAAAGGGAGTGAGTATGTCATCATCCTAGCCCTTGAATATGGTTTACATGCATTTTCGATCCACTTAGAGACCTATAAGGATGTCCTTGTACCCCTCATATCCATATGGGAGCACCAGAGGGATTTGTTTAGAAAACAAGGCGCCATCCCCTTGTCCACTATGTTTGGAGTCCATTCTTGCATCATGAGACACTCTGGACTTCATTAGAACTCCTAAAAGGCCCACAAACTTATTCTATTAATCATTTTGCCCTCTTGAGAGACGCATTCCTATGTTATTGAGCTATCTTTGTGGGCTTGTCACAAAGTGATGTTATTATTGCACATTATTTTATTATTTGGGGCTTAATTAGGACATTTATGAAAATCAAACTCATTATAGATTCTATAAATATTTGAGAGGTGATTCATTTCTTTCAGCATCAAATTTGAATTGGGTTTAGTATCTGCTTGTGATTTTTGCATTCCCTTTTGGAGGATGAGCTTGGATGACATGGCTGAATTTTGATGTATGGATTCTATCTTCTTAATATTGGATATTCGTTATTGGCATAATTTTATGATTGGATACACTCATTTGTACATGTAAGTAATATGTTCATGCTTATTCTTTTTATTTACCTTGTGACATGTAATGTTGCTGGGATTTTCGCTATATAAGATTGAAATTTACTACTTTCCTATGTGAAATTGTTGAAATTTTGATATTTGACAATGTTGCATCATTTCATTAAGCATGTATGAATGGATGAATGTTCCTAGAGATTATGTTTGTTGAATACATATTCATAGCTCATCAATTATTGCATATAAAAGTATAAAGGCGTTGACTAGTTTCTCTCATGCCCTAATTCAATGCAAAGTTGCTTGAAGGCCTCCTTGATTGGGAAAATCCTTTATAAAAAATAAATTTTCTTTGAATCCATCTCTCTCAAAAAATAAGACACTAATTCTTCTGTAGTTGATGACTTTTAAAGAATATTTTTCTCAGATCTCCTTCTCTTTCTATGCCTAGCCTCCATAGGTCACCTAGGGCATCATTTTTCTCCCATTATATCCATAAAAAAAATTTGATCTCTTCTCCATAACAACGTTAGGATTTTTTCTAGAGGCCCTACAAATTTAAAGAAAATTTCACGATGGGATCTAGAGATATAGTAAGCCCTAGCTCTATGATTATTCCTTGCCATAGGATTCCCTTGACTAGTTTCTTCGTTTGGGTCATTGTCTTCAATCCTCAAAAGAAAATTTTTCTTTTGATCCTCTCCCCTTCCATAATCAGGTCAAGCTTCTCCTTGGTCAATCAACTCCATACACTTGACCTAATTCTAAGTCCACTTGGTCGTTTGTGGTCCTGTAACTTTACAACTTTGATTTCACAAAGATCACATAAAATCCAATTATCCATAAGGATTTTGTGGTCTAGGAAACATCTTGAAAAAATATATTCTCAAACCCTAGCCTCAATAATCCTCTTATCCCTTCCAAGAGAGCCTATCACCTTAACTTTCAAGCAAGGAATCTATATATTTGAGTTTCTCATGTGAATAGGAATTTCGAATCACTCCTTACCCTTTTATTTCTCTATTCATCTAGTGATTCCATTTCATACTAGGTCTCCTCCCATCGGTGAAAGTACATAACGCATAGGGAGCCTTAGCTGAGGTGACAGTGGGCTATCACTCGATTGTTGCCCCTTGACCTAGTATTTTCTCTATAGGATCCCCTACTAGTTTGAGTGGTAACAATGCCCACAATAATAGGAAAGTGAGTGCATTAGAGATATTTTGTGGTATAAAATGGGTCTCCTAAGGAATATTATAAATAATAGTGGAAATAATAAAATAATATTAGATTAGATCACCAGATTTAAGAGGGAGGAAAGAAAAAACTAGTTTTCAACTCCAATTTTCAACTCATTTCTCCACAATTTTACTCAAATTTCGAGCAAGAGCACTCATTGGTTGTGGAATTTATTTCCTTACCCAAATAGTACCCATGTTTCATATTTTCTATGGACCCTGCTACACAAAAAATGAGAAATACATGAAAAAACATGATGAAATCATGTTTTTTCAGGTATTTCTCATTTTTCATCTAGCAGGGTCCATCAAAACTATGCAACATGGGTACTCCTTCGATGAGGAATTAAATTTCACATCCAAAATGTGCTCCCACTCAAAATTTGAGAAATCATATAAGGAGATAAGTTGAAAATGTGAGTTGAAAAAGTAGTTTTTTATTTTATTATTTTTTTATCTTTTTAAGTTTTTACTCCAAAACTGGTGAATCATCCCCTATGGTTGACATAATCATCTTTAATGCTATTGGTTCTTATAAATTTCATTTTGGTTGTAAATTTTTGTTTTGAGGCCCATTTTTTACCTCAAAATTTCTCTAATGATAGGGGTGCTTATTTGAGCATGTACACAACTATGTGCTTGTCGTGTTTTGCAATTGATTCAATGTGTGTGAGCCAAATACTAAAGACCATGTTGATACTGAGGGATGAAGTTTGAATACCGAATGAATACTAAAGAGTAAAGACCACTGGGTGCTTTTGTTGGACTAGAAATTGGTCTTGTGAGTTTGATTCAAAGAGAAAAAGGAAAGGATTGTGTGGAGATGCGTGAGCAATGTTGAGTGCTAGCCAAGCTTGGAAAATCACTGAGTACAAGGGATCTAATAATCAAAGATAAAATCGGAGATAAGAGTTAGTTATTCCATTTAATGAATTTCTAATTGAAGTCATCATTAGTTTAATTTAAAAAAATTATTTGCAATGAGCTAAAATTGTGGACTAATATTATTTTGTTATGATTTGAAATGAATCACTCTACAACTAACCTCATGAATAAATATATTGGTAGAGGTATCATTTAATTTGTTTCAAATTTTATTTTTGATGAATTTCATGAATTTGTTTGCCTATGATGTATGAGAGACAATGAACTACTCGACTTGGTTGAATGGAGTTGGCTGAGAAGTTAAATAGTGGCATCCTAAAGATAGTAGATTACATATTAGCGGACAGGGCCATTGTGGTGACACCAAAACCTAGTATAACCATTGATTTCCATGAAGCATGCATGACGGATGTGAACGTATTATGGTAGGGAAATTTCTTATTTATGAAACTCTTTCAATGTGAGGAAATTTTTCCAAAGGAAAGGGGGGTGCCTGAAGTTGGAAGATGAGTGGCTACATGGAAGAGCAACAAAATTTCATGAGGGATTGGGAAGCAAAGAAGGGGATACCGAAAATTTGAAAAATGAATTGGTTTTAAAATATTCATGAGCATGACTAATTAGGATCTACGGTCACATTGGGTGTGCCCCAAGTAGAAATGATCCAAAATTGTTTGTTGAAGGAGCACAGAGTGTTGTGGACAACAGCATAAAAAATGAAGGAAAAAAACAATATCGAAAAATAAAATCATCAAATTTGGACTAGGTGTAGTAGAATTATCGTGAAGAACAAAGAGCACACAATGATCCACTGGAAAATGGATGAGTTAATGGGGAAATATACCCATTAGGGTTTTAGGAAAGCGAATGTGAATGTAAATTGTAATTTTAAATGAGCTATGTTTATAAACCTCACTATTAAATATGTGTTCAAGAATAGAACACCAAGGATGGTGTTCTTCTAAGGGTTTGGGCTTTGTAACATCCATTTTTCTTAACCCCTATTTTTTAAACATGATTTATAACTATGTGATGCTAGTATGGTGGATCATGACTAGGGAGAAATATTTTGTAAATATAAAAATATGAATATATTTGATTGGTTGGTGTGAGGGAGAGGGTTTGTGGATCCATGGTCTAGGGATATTGGAGAGTGGTGGGAAGGCGTGGTCGGACATCACACCACTATAAATTTAGGGACATGAATAACAGGAAGATCATAAGACATCAGCCTGATAGGTGTGACCTTGATTCCATGTCGAGGAAAGAAAAGAGGAGTTGATAAGGAGATGACACACCACGAGATAGATATAGGGTAGATTCAACAACAAGGAACTCAAGAGAATAATTACACACCATAGGATAAGATAATGCAAGGAGGAATAGAGAAAAATGAAGAACTCTTTCGCTTAGGGTTGTAGAGGGTGTGTTCTTGAAATCAATGTTGGTGAGTTGTTGAGTCAGCGTGTCCAAGCTGGAAATATTAGTGAGTCTCAATACATTTTGAGCAAAGTGTGCTTATGAGAAATGGATGACTAACTCCCTCGGACTATGGATTTGGATTCGCAGTGATTAGCTGCAAGAATTGCTACAATGCAAACAATATAGAGTGGGGTTGAGAGTCAAATCCCTGATCTTAGTTTCCAATGTTCAAACTACCATATAAGCTCCCTATGGTGCCACTATGTAAATGAATAAAATGGGAATACGTATTGTTATCTCTAAGATGTGTATGTATGTGATGCAGAATGCTTATTCCTATATATGAATGTAATTTAGCTACTTATTTCTATGGTTGAAACAAATATGTAGTTAGTAATATATGTTTCCTATGTATGAATGGATGGGTTTATTTATGCCTATGGCTTTTTACTAATGAATGACCAATATTAAATATGACCATGAAGTGTTGGTTTAAATTATAAAAAAGCATGTCCGTAAATGTTATATA
>APFE030612678.1:1606-34533 GCA_000404065.3 Pinus taeda | reverse complement strand
GGGAGAGGGAGAGGGAGAGGGAGAGCGAGAGAGAGAGAGAGAGAGAGAGAGAGAGAGAGAGATATTTGTGTCTGTGTGTGTGTTGAATGTAATGCTCAAGATAAAAATGTGAAAATAAAATAAGTGTAGAAGGGAGGAAGCAGCCGAGATGGAGAAGCATTTCAACCATTTTTCATGTCTAAATATTGTCTTGGGACCTCAAGGTCTTGGACTGTGGGTTAGTCGAAAGTTTGGACAACATAGTGTAGCTAAGAGACAGAGGATTTTCTGCCATAGTTAACGTGAAGGGATCTGTATCTCAGGCCTTAGGATTGTGGACGGATCCCACATAAGTGATCAATGAAAGAAGGATGTAGTTAGGAATCAATGGTAGAGGTTAATAAAGGGACCAATTCTGTAATAAATGTTTCAACTCCCTCACAGTTCCTAAGATGCAAAAGTGCATGGTCACAAGGAATGGAGGCCTTCATTCAAAAAACAACCAAAAGGGGCTAATTTATTTTTAAAGGAAAAGCGTGACTTTGCACCAAGTGCTGAGACTAGTTGGAACTAGGATATGTGGTGTGTTGAGGTGGAACTAAGTTGGTGTGGTGCCACAATGGTGTGCCATGTGAAAACTAGAATTGACTATATTGAAGGGTAAAAATGGCCCCAGAAATGGGGAACACTTAGAAATGTTGGAAGAGGAAATGTGGATAGGATAATATCATCTTGACATCATCTAAAGCTTGCGTCATGTCAGGGGTACCACCTAGGTGCTTGTTAATCTAGGAGCAAGATTGATAGCCAAGATAGACAGAAACTTTCCTAGTAGATGATAGAAACAAGTTTGTGTTGAGACCTCAACAGGGTTGGTAATGTGCCTACCAGCATAAGGGCAAGGTGGATGAGAATTCTCCCCATAATTCATGGCGAACTTTACATCTCAAGGCCTTGGCCATGTTAGTAATGCACCTACAAGGATAAGAGAAAGATTGAAGGGTGAGATGGGTTAGAATTCCCCCTAGAAATTCATCGTAAACTTTATGTCTCAAGATCTTAGGGTAGACATTCGATGGTTGTGATCAAGGTTAACTACATCAAGGTTGAGCAGAAGTTCTCATGTCCGTCTCTCAGTGGGAAATTAAGTTTGTCTCACCTCGGGCTTACTTACCATGTGATTATTCTTTATGTCAGGGGATTAGGACAAGGGGAAACATTTTTCTATAATGGTGAGTGAATTAATTGTAAGGAAAATTAGGTGATTCGATGAGGTGAAAGGTTGTTGAGATGGCATATGCCATGGGGGCATGCCACATTGCATAATGCAAACAAAACATGATGGTATAAACCGCCTTTGGAGGGTGAAGGGATGCCACATGGGAACCACATGGGAGCCATGTGGTAGCACAATGCTGACATGGTCAGGGTTTAATGGCTTGCCTCCAAACAATCATATGTCACAATCGTGGAGTCAATTTTACAAAAAAAATATATGCTCGAAAATATCTTAAGAAGACAAATCCGATGATGCCATTATATTTTAGTTTCAAGAAGATAGATAAATGATGAAAATTATAAGAAACCATTTCCATTATAAAACTATGAATTTCAATGATAATAATGCCTTCTTATGACATTAGGATGGTCTATGGGGGTGTTACAACTTTCTTACTTTTCTTTTGCATAATTATTTAAATGTATGTTCTTATTTACATAACTTTATATTACTACATCAAGATCATTTTTAACTTCATCATAAGAAAATAGAGTCTATCCTAACGTCATCTCCTAAATTTTCTAATGATATTACTTTGTTCTTTTATAAAAGATTAAGATTAACAATATAAGTGACTTTACCACCATACCACCATGCTTGTGCATCCTTTCTTAATGTTGGTTTACATGCGTCATACATATATGCATCCTATGTTAATTTTGGTCTATGTATTCCACACCGTTGGGTGGATCCTTACCTGGTTTATATATTATATATATATATAATATATAATATATATATATTATATATCTTCAGACACTTTTTAAGAATATTTATTAAATATTTTCACTTGGGACCTTACACTTTGTACCATATATACTTTTCCATCACAATATATATCAAACTTATAGATTGAAACTAATCTGCCTCAACCATAGGGTGTTGTTCCATGTGAACAACGACAATGTGGCTTCACTTACTATAATGTACATTGGATTTCTCACGTGATTTGTCCATAAGAAATGGTTTTGATCAATCATAGAGATTCAACGGTAGAGATACCTCCTTGGAAATTGGTTAGGGTAACTACCTTTCCCCCACCTTTCTCCCAACAATTCACTTTGTTGGTCTTGTCTGCCAAGCACTCTACAGGCTCAAATGAGAGTTTTTCTTTCTCTTTGGTTCTCATACTCTTTGACTGTTTATACTATTTTCTTCCTATTTTTTGTACCAATTCACCTCCTGGTTACTATACATCTAATATATTATGGTTATTGTGACTAGTTACTATAAGTTCAAGAAATTTTGGAAGTTGAATCCAATGGTTTAATTATTAAATTTACATGTATATTTTTCTTAGTGAAATTTTAATTCATTCCAAGAATAGTATGAAAGTAGTGGTATATTTTCCCTATTGAATAGATTGAGCTGTTTCTTTTTTGGCCTCCCCGGGTGCTCCTTCTTTCTCAAACTATGGAACTCCTTTGGAGAAGTATATCCATGATGTCAAGATTTTTGAACGACGGTTGGTGCAGTTGTGAAAATCCTGTGAAATTATAGATGCGGAAAGTCCACCCAAGCTTAAGGGTTTCTAAATCATTTGGGTTAATCCATTTAAAAAAATGTTGTATATTAGGATTTATTAATGTGGAAAAGAATTTTGTCATGAACCTCAAGGTTCCTTGTTCAAAATAGGCGAGGCTACTGGGTGGTATTGTAGTGAAATGCACACAATGGAGTGAATATGATCAAAATTGTAACTTCCAAAAATCATTGGTAAGATAGTTGAATTCTAACTCCAAACTATTTATTATATCTTAGATGTCTTCTAGTATGCTAAGGATATATGTGAAGCTTGGTTTTCTTGCACTCTGATTTTTTGAGCCTTTTGCTATCAAAGTTTTATGTGTGGCTGAATGTATCCGTGACTTACTTAATGGTGCCCTATTGATAATGGGTTCCAACAAATGGATATTCATTGTTTGTCAGACATCCCTTAACTATACTTTTAATTATGTTGTATAAACATTTTTTTCAGCCTCCAATCCATGAACCACGTTATAGGCTCTACGAGAAAATCATGATTGCTAAATAGACCTTGAGTTCACTTGTAAAAATCAACCTATTTTAACATAAATTGAGAAAGCCATGACTTATATCTAGTTTGTCTTGAATCCAAATTGTACACAAGATGCTCCAACTGAATTACACTCTCTTTCTCATAGCACAAGGCATACAACATTACTAAATGTAAGTAGTCCACATCAAAACAACTTTCATCTTTCAAATGATTCATAACTTCCTCAAAAGAATTTGTCTTCCCTGAATTACAAGCTATTTCATGTTCTTTCAGTGACAAAGACATTAGCTTTCATTAATCAACAATAGTACTAATGTTAATAGCCATTGTCACATGTTTTGAAACATTTCCATGAATCCTCTTGCTATCAAGATAATTTTTGACAAATTTTTCCATCTCCTCATAAAATTATATGGTAATTTTTAGTTGCATATTTACTTGTAGTCTAATACAACTGTGGATGCATTCATAGGTAACGTCCATCCATTTCTATTACATAGAATAGTCAATTACTCATTCTTTCTTTGATTTTGATAGGGTTTTTATAGGACTGGCTAACTAAACAAGCTTAAACACCATGTGAAGGTTTGTGGAATTTGAAAGATATTTTAACCTTCAAACCAACATATTTTTACTTTTCTCAACTCTGATAATGGACTTCTCATCATTTACTGTTAACTTTTTTCTAAAGAAAAATATTCAATTCTAGCTTGAGGTTTGACACTAATTAATTGTCATGTGAGGGCTAAGTTCAAGTAATTTCAAAGGGGTTTTTATTTTTCCCCTTAATTTCTTTATGCTCTTCTTTGTTACTCTAAATTTGTTCATTTGGGTTTTTATTTTACTTTTAAATTCCCCTATCTCTCCTGATGCAGACCTAGGTAGAGTTACTATGGAACTTCCAACAACATTTCCTATTACAAAAATCACAATGAGGGTTTACTACACCCTTCAGTTAAAAATCAATGTTACAGTTTATGGCTCTGTAATTATTCTTAAATTAATACATATTATCAAAATAAACCCTCTCTTGTTCATATTTTAGAATAACGATATTATTCTCCATTTGGCCCACCGAACCCTTCCTCAATGGTAACATGGTTTCCTAATAATTCCAACAATTTTCTTTATGGATGTCTCTCAGGCAAACCAACAACAAATTTCTTTGAGAAATAAGTAACAATACTTCCCTCTTACTAAAAATTCATACTCAATTTCTATTTATGAAGCAAGGTTAATGATTCGTTCTTTTCTCCTTACCATAGTACTTAAGAAAAATATCTTCCAACATGTGTTAGAAGTCTCTGTGGTGAAGAAGATTTCATCAGATAATAATTGAGATTATATTTTTTTAATTACCTTGAGGATTTGCAAAAAAATAATTATGGCCTAGAAACTGAAAATTTCTCCTTCTTGTTTGTTTTAGGTTACACTTACCTCTGTCTCAAGTTAATGTGAAATGAACATATTTTGGTTATACTTTGAGTACATAATAAGCACTAGGATGTCTATTGAATTCTCTTTCCTTTTGTTGCAGGCCATGTCTAGCCTGAGGCCTTTCACATATCTCTTTTGCATACGCTTAGTTTGGCATAATTTGTATCTTTGGAAAAAAATTGGCCTTTTAGACTGTGTCTATTGTCACTTAATTCCATTGAATTATGTTGACTCTTTGATACTGATATTGGAGTTATATAATATACTTTTATTTCTATAGCTTTACACATACTCAGTGTAATATAATACCTGTGTTTAGGAAGCTCATTTGTTACTATAAAATAAAAACACTAGACTTGGTTCCTTTCTAGTTTTCTACTTCATGAATTATCTAATTGAAATGGTTGATTTGTGAACAAGTAGTGTATATATATATATATATATATCTTATTTTGGTTACTCCATATGTTTGAACATTTCTTTCTAATGAAGTGTTTGACTCAACTCTAACCATTCTTCTCTATGATTGGGGTCTATTTTCATTCTTAGTTATTTTTTAATCCATATCTAACTTCTTAGTATTTTTATTATAAAAGGTACATAGTAAGGGTTCCCAATGTATGTGATTATTGCTTCTCTCATTGCATGTTTTCTTAGTAATAGATGTCTATTATTTTCCAACAAAAGTATATTACCAAGAATTTACGCTTAACTTTACTTTATCCCATCCTATTCAATTTTTATTCTTTCCTTCTTCTTACCAACCCTCAACCAAGTTAACTCGTATTTCTTCTAACTAAATTTTGGTGTAGATGGATTAGCTGTAACATTCCTATACTAAGGTTTTTCTGAAACTACTCTTAAGGGTTTTCACCCCTCAGGTAGATAATGCATAACTTATAGGTTAGTATAGAAGATATTTTTTTCATTGGCTTACAAGGAACCCTTTAATATTTTTAATTCTATATTCCTAACTATTTATTCTTCTTTTCTAATGGATACAACCGTATTCTACCTAAAAAAATTATTTAAAGTATTTCAAAAAAACAATATGATCATTTATCTAAATACTTGAAAATATAATAACAACAAACATGTTCCAACCAAATGACCCACTATTATAACAATTCCCCTATATCCTCAAGCTTCCATTATGTTAGAAATAATAATCAATACTTGCCACTATTGCTCCTTTAACCCTAGTATCCCTATTATTTGAGTGTTTAAATTTTTTTCTTGTCTTTTTGTCCAATACTTTTCACTAGGAACCCTTCCACATATTTTCCTTTCCCTCCTGAAATATGTTTTCCTTCCACCCGTCATGACCTTTTGATTCTATCGCAATCTTCTCTGCTAGTTAAGAATCTTGGGAAGGGTTGGAGGTTATTATTATGACAATTGTCATTTCAAACATTTCGCATTATTTGTGGACTCCAACTAATCAAATTGATTTCTTGACATAAAGGTAACCTAACTACTTACATGTTAGTTCACACTATATTTTCAAAGAAATAATATTTTATTCATAATAACATCCAAATACATAAATATGTCCTTGAGAATTGATATACTTAGTCTTAGCCTCGCGACCATAGTTTTCATTTAAATGTTTACAAGAAATATAGAACCATAAATTGTGATAAATAAATAATTTCAACAGGGTCACTACATTTCCCCTTCCCTTAAAACAACACCATCCTCAATGTTTCTTCAACATTCATCTCTTCTATAAAAGTGAAAAATATACTTCTCGCATTCTCTCTTCTATCTCCTAGGTGGCCTCCTCAGAGCCAAAATGATTCCATTCCACTTTAATCTAGTTGATGGCTCTATTTTGGAGTAAATTTATCCTCCTTTATAAAATCTATAGAGGCTCAACCTCGAACTCACCTTCTATGTAACAACCTTGGTAAAAAATCCATGTAAAAATTAATAAAGGTAAAATAAGACGTCGGTCATGGGACACGTATTCAAGGCATAATGTTGGGCATAAGCATAGTGATGGGGATCACTTGTGATTAACTAATAGCTACAGAAATTGGCAAAGGAAATGGCTAAGGCTTTAGAAAGGAAAAATGGCATTTATTAGCATTTATTTATTAAAATAATGAACATTAGAGGAAAAGGAAGGTGAAACGTCATAGGTTCCATGTGAGGAGGAAAACGAAGGAAAACAATGGAAAAATGAGGAAAATAGAGGCCTCATTAAAAAAAAGGCTTCTGAGGATCAGCTGACGGCTTTTGATCAGTTTAGTTTTGGATCCCTCATTTTCTCTCTCTCTATCATACTCTTGGAGGAGTGTGGCATACTTGGGATTTGGAGTGAGAAGGAAAAGGAAAAAGAAAGAAAGAGCAAGAGGACATCAAGATCGGTAGCTACAATATATTTTGCTTCTAGGTTCCAAGCTACATGTATGATTTCCTTGCTAGTTTTGGCATGCATGGCGTATGCATGTGGTTATTTGTTTATGATCTGTCATTGGCATGGAGGATTTCCTAGATTGATAAAGCTTTTGTCTAGACTTTCTACCTCCTCGATAGCCATGGTGTTGTGGGTTTTACTTTTGTTTTCAAGTTGGATTTCCGGTTCCTTTAGCTATGGGTTGAGTTATTAGTTCCTGGAAGCCTTGGTTGGAAAAACTCTCTCAAATCCTTGTAATGGCTTCGGTTGATGTAACAACCCTGGTTAAATTTTCATGTAATAAAGTAAATAAAGGAAAAATAATACCACATGTGAGGGACACTTATTCCAAGCTTAATGTTTGGCAAAGATATCCTAATGGGCATCACTGGATGTGTGTTTTCGCTAAGGAAATTAGAAAAGGTAATGGCTAAGGAATTAAAGAGGAAAAAAGGTATTTGGTCACATTTATATATGAAAATAAAGGAAATTAAGAGAAAAGTTAGGTAAAAAGTCGCAAGTTGCATGTAAGGAGGAAAATGAAGGAAAAAAATGGAAAATAAAGAAATTACAAGGCTCATTGATAAAATGGTTTCTGAGGATCAATTGGTAGGTTGCTTAGTGTTAGGTGTTGAGAGTGTAAGCTCTTAGTCAGTGTAACCTTTTGTCAGTTCAAGTTTGGAGCTCTCTATTTATTCTCTCTCTCTCTCTCTCTCTCTCTCTCTCTCTCTCTCTCTCTATTTGTAACTTAAGGTTTTCTTGGAGCACTCTAGTTTGAAGAAAAGGGAAGGGAAAGAAAGGAAAGGAAAGCAAAATCAAGCAAGGATCAAGGAAAGGAAAGAAGGATCAAACAAATTTAGTAGGAATACTTGCACATAACCTTTTGCATGTGTGATTTCCTAGCTTGTTTAGGCATGCATGACTTTGCATTTTGGTGTACGGTTATCTTGTTGTCAGTGGCATCGTATTGTTGGGTATGATAGTGGATTTCATCTTAGCCTACCCTTGAGCTTTGGAATTGCCAGATGGATTTCAAAATCTAGGGCAGAGGAGGTCTCAAGGTTCATTCCCAAGGGCCTAGGAATTCCTTGACTAGTTTTCTGGAGATACACGGTAAAGCCTAAGGGAGCAGTCTTGATTTAGGATAGAGTGATCTTGGCTTGGATTGTGGTACAGCATGAGAGACAAGGAGACAGAAAAATCCTCAATGATAGTGATGGATTCTATATGGCACAAGTTTCATTGAGTTGTGATCAGAGCACTAGTTTTGGTGTGATCATGGTTTGGTGAGGTTGGAGGTGGTTTAATGTTTGGATTCCCTTGGTTGTTCTTGGATTGGTTGTTCGATGAGATCCCACATTCATGTTTGAACTATGGCATGGGGGTGGCTGGACGAAAGAGAGATTTGGTTCAGCCATGTTTATGGTCGAGTGGTACATGGAAGTCTTGAACCTAGTCAGATTTCCCTATGATTAATAAAAACTAAGTTCTCTTACTTTTGCACTGATTTATATGTGGATTTAATAATTTTCATATCTATGATATTTATATGGTTTTTTGTTGGTTATAAGCATGTTGAATGACTAGTTTATGTCATGGTTATTTCACTTATTTACTTGTAATTGTTAAATGAAAGGGTGCAAGACCTAATTGATTATGTAGTAGTTCAATGGCAAGGAGGTGATCCTTCTGGTAACGTTTCATAGGTTTTTTCGGTCATTTATGCTTTGTCTTGTATCCTAGAACTATACGTTGCATTGACGCCAGGTGTTTGACAAAATGTCAGTCTCGGTTAGGGATGCTAAGGGCTAGTCCTGACGGTGGTTCTTGATTAATCAACATTGTTATTGTGTTTTTAATGAATTCTATAAGTTACAACAAGTTCTAGGTAGAGGTCATGATTCTAGGCTAGAAAAATGGCTTAAATCATGGGGTCACTAGCACAGAACTAGAAATTATGGTCCATAGTCACTGGTAGGTAGGCCTGTGAGAGAGAATTTAATTTTATTTCTTCTCCCTTTCACACAGAATGAGAGCGACTATGGCCTAGGAACTATAGAATATATGTGGGACCCAGGGATAGGTTGTCTCAGTGGATGACTTGTCTCCTAAGGGTTTTGTTGATGATGTTGGATGATTGTATGTGATGTTCCGTCGATTCCACTTCCTTAAGGTGCCACTGGAGGTCAAATCTAATTGTAGTATCATCTCTTATCATGTTTACCCTAGTTGGCATGGTTACATTAGGTAGACCTAGGATGGGGTGTTACAAATTAGTATCAGAGTGGGTTGCACTCCATTTGGGTCATCTTTGATACCAGAGAGTGGTATCAGAGCAGGTTGCACTTTCTTCGGGTCATATCTAATACCAAAAAGTGGTATCAGGGCATGGTTGTACTCTCCCTTGGTGAATTTTTTTGTCACGCATGCGTGTCATTTGCAAGTGTGTCTCTTACACTTGCATTCCACGTGCTTCTTGCATTGCATAATAATTGATCATGGTTGTAGTAAGGTTTTCATGAGGAACTTGATGTTGATTTTTTTTGGTCGCAGGATACCCCAAGGGCAGTTTTGGGTCTCAAAGCCAATATTTTGGTCAAATTTTGTAACCCAAGTGTAAAGACTTTGCATTTTTTGGTCGCGTAGTGAATAGATGTTCAAGATTCATAAGGTTGTCCGCCCTTATTTTGGAAATGTAATGTCAGCTATAGAAGATCTACGCATGTTCTGTCGAACATGGAATGGTATAAATAGAGCTAAGCTCTAAGTAGTTTAAGGGAAATAGATTGAACATGTAAGAAAGTGATAACTCGAAGAAGAAGTATAATTTTTGGGTTGTAGTGTAGGTAGAGGCTCTGTAGCTGAGTGTGCGGACCCCTGCAGTTAAGTGCATAGGGCGAGTCGAGTCTGTAATTGTTCAGAATTATCAATAAAGAGAAGTATTCTACAATTTCTACATCCTTATTCCCTATTTAGGCATTTAGTTATGTTGGGTATGAATTTCACTTATAATGCTTATATGATGCACGAATATATGTGATTGTGTTGGTTAAGTAACGAAAATAAGAACATCTGTTTACACGAAGCTAACTAAGATCTGTTAATAAGACAAGTAAGATACTTAGCATACTTTGGGAGATATCATAGCTCAGTGCCATAGCAACGCGAAAGTATATTGGCACCTAGTTAGGGCTGCACGAAAGCCGATTGTATCCCTTCGCGAAGGTACTTAAGGGTGGAATAGAGGGATAAGTAACCTGTGTGCAGGAAGGTATAACAGGGATACGCTAACATCACAACCATCTCAAGGGTGTAGAAACTTGGTTCCAACATCCCCTCATATTGCTTCAGGTGAGACATCAATCTGCACTCCATAAGTTGATGCTGAAAGGGCCAGTAGTGTAGGGATTTGTTTGGCTAGCTAATGCTGAAACTGGGTCAGGCCTCCTCAAGCCAACAAATGGTTCCGTTATTGGGACCAGAATCTGCATAAGAGATGTGTGATGTCGTATCACTAGAATCCAACTAAGAAAGAAATCGAAGGTTGGTTGGACAGAAGGATTCACGAGTTCGTGACACAAGAAAACAAAAACCCATGATTGTCAAAAGAACAGTGGTTGGACCAATACCTGTATACGGAGTTCCACAAAATATTTTTCGCCTCCTTTCCTACTGAGCAATATGAGTGGATCATGAAGCTAGAAGATAGCCAACCAAGGTCAAAACATGACGGTCTAGTTGTGTGGACCTTGGAGCTAGTGTGAAGGTTGGAAGCATCGGAGGATAAGATTGCATGCATTGCCAATCACTGGCTCAATCACATCATAGGAGGATTTGTTACTAAATTCGTGGTCAACACCTCAGTCGGCTATAGTGAGGTGGAGGACGCTTTTTCAAAGGATCGAGAGGTAATTACATAAAATCTTTGAATACTTGGATTAAAATGTTGTTGTGGAAAAAATGGTTTATGTAGCTACCTTGATGTTAGGGACTACGCAAAGTGGAAAAAGTTACAGAAATGAAGGAAATAAGGGTCTAGAGTATAGCCCCTTGATTTCGCCTCTGTGAAGGGATGAAGAAGGGATAGAGAAGGCATCTTTGCAAAGTGTCATCTAGTTGTTAAGACAAGTATCTCCATGAATACCACCTCCACCGACACCACCTCCGTCTTTGCTGCCATCACCTCCATCTTTACTCGTACCACCTCCACCTCCAACGTGATTCAATATGGCAAACTTAGTGAAGTTTTCTTTGTTCAAAGGCTTGGGAAATGAGGACTTGGACCAATTTTGGTTCATTGTGAAGGTTGTATGGGAAGCTCAAGGTGTTATAGATGATCACATAAAGAAGGAAACTCTGGTCAGTGCTCTACAAGATCACTCACTAACATGGTATATTAAGTACTACAACAACACCCCAAATGCTAGAGTAGCGGACATCTAAGCAACACTGAATAAGGAATTTAGCTGGCCTAAATCTGAAGAGCAGTTCAATTTTGGGATTCAAAGAGATCGCGATGCAACCAGGTGATACGCCTTGGGAACTAGATTAGAGGTTGAAATGTATGATCCGGTAAGCTAACATGAATTCGACAGATGGACAACATTACTTATGGTTTGTGGCTTCGCTACTACCACACTTAAGGAGTGCGCTATCACAACAGAAGATGAAAAGTCAGGTAGGTGCCTTGGAGATTTCCATTAGACTACATGAGACTTTGATGCAAGATCCTAATCTAGGAGTTCATTAGTTCCACGCATTGTTGAAGAGTTTGTGGCTTGAGATGCAAAGCTTGAAGAAGGATAGGATAATTTGGCTAGAGGTACATGAAGAGGCATGGTGTTTGAAATGCAAGAGTTAGGGTCATAACAAACACCATTGCATGGTCATTACAAATTACCTTGGAGGAGGAGGACTGATTCCTTTAAGGCAGGAAGCTCAAACAGGACCTAGCATGGTGCTTACCTTATGGTGTGCTATCTGTTGGGTAGCTAAAAAACATAACACAGATAACTGTCACTTGCAACAAAAGTATGTAAAAGCATTGCAACAGTTGTTCTACAAATTTTGTAGGTGATTAGGACATGATGAACGTACTTGCAGGAGTTATGAATTGATGATGGATAGAACTCCCGCCTACAGGGTTCATGACAAAACACGACCCCTTAACTAGAATGGAGGGATGGTAGGGACAAGAATTCAGGGATATAGATGACGCCGAGGTGGAGGAGGACCTGGTAGAGGTTGTGGAAAATTGATTTGCTACAATTGTAGAGGACCAGTACACTATGCCCATGACTGAACTAATCCAATGGATCCGTTGTGCAAGTATTTCACACTATTTGATCATGAAACAAAATATTGTCACACATTGATAGCTACGATATGTGAAAAAGTTGCATTACCACCTTCCCCCAACTCAGAACCTACAGATGATGAGGTCTAAGCTGCAAGGAAGATTCGAACGTAAATATATTGCTCCGGAGTGGAATTGCGATGGGAGATGACAAGGGGTGAACATCGAGAAGATAGTGCATGGGTTCACAAAGCCCCGATGCAAGAACCTAATTTTGATTTTGAGCGCGCTCGTGAAGCATTCATGGAAGCTATGAATAGCTTCATTAAGGCCTACACCTCAGGAAGCAAGGATAAACCGGAACCAGAGATGGACCCCTCTATGCTCACAACTTTCCTCGAAACCTATATGAAGTTATTGCGTGACAGTAAGGTTGTGAAAGGGTTACAGAAACTTATCAATAGATGTGTTGGGAATGTGCCAAGTGACATGTGTGTAGTCCACAAGATTAAAAAGCATAAGACAAGTACAGGGCCTGAAATGAGACTCACCATGTAGATCAGAGAATATGAAATGGATTAAGTCATTATGGATTTATGATCAGATGTGAAATTTCTACCAAAACAGACATGGGAGTGAATGGGCAAACCTGCACTGCAATGGTCTCCGATTTAGCTAAGGATGGTGAATCATCAAAAAACCATACCCATGGGGCAGCTGCAAGGAGTGACCGTGGATATTGAGGGAGCAAGTGTGCTAGCGGATTTTGATGTAATAGAGATTGTTGATGACAACAATTCTTACCCTTCGCTACTAGGAATTGATTGGACTAATGATATGAACGGGGTAGTCAATCTAAAGAAGTGAAAGATGATCTTTGAGAAGAAATCACTACGTGTAATAATACCTTTGGATCCTGCTGAAGGATCGCGCTATACAAAACGAATCCGCGACTATGAAAGTGATGATGATCTCAACTGCATCTATAAGATAACAACATGAGAAAAAGACTAGGTGAATCCCACCGTGGATAGATGGATCACATGGGATCAGGAGAGTTCCTACACTTCAGATTTCTATGAAGAAATAGAATGTTGGCAAAATCGGTTACACGATGTAAGTATGCTAAATTGCAACATGATGACTTGGTCATTGCACTGTGTGTCGTCAGAGGCAAGAACTCCACCTACTTATGATGGACTAAATCAGGTAGATATCTTTTTGGATGCATTTGAAAGGGAGGTGCAATAAAAGTAATGCTTAAAGTCCTTGGACTGGAAATTGCGTGCTACGCCTGCAAGATGGTGAAGTACACACAAGGGAAGCTTTGATGATTGGCGCGAATGTAGGAGGATGATGAGAACATGATTTTAGAAGTCTAAGATGCGACTGAGAGACAAGTACAATCGGTAGAATGATCCGCACACACATCAGGCCAAATGGACGTAAGCCTATGGAGAAAAGCCACAACCTGAGTGGGTTCACCTATTCTGTCATGCCCTGGATGTCATCCCAATCAATTTGTATATAGAAAGAGAGTTCTACCATGGGACAAGTGAATGGGATATCCTACGTGAAGGATTCATGATGAGATTTAGTTTTCAGGACGGATTTGACAGTATTGATGAAGTGCTCTGAGAGGTGAAACTAGCCATCTTTAGGATACCATAGGATCCTTTAGACTGACACAGCCTGAATGGGCTACTCAGCTAAGTTACACACTGGAATTTTATAATATAACTGTTGAAGAGGAGGATGAGGATCAAAGGAAGATTAACATTCCAAAAATAGAAGGCCACTGCGAGGTTCAAGGGCCATAGGTTGAGAAAGATGACTTTCGTGATTGAGTGGGGTTGCTTTCAATATACTGTAATACCATCTGGATTGAAGAATGCGACATTCAAGGAATTTATTCATAAGTTCTTGGAGATCTATTTTGATGACTGGACTGTATCTAGGCTAGTTAAGCGTCATGTAGTGAGCTTGCGCTTGATGTTGTATACCTGTCAAAGATACCAGATCGCACTAAACCTCAAGAAGTGTTTGTTTTGCATTCCTTTTGGGAACCTATTGGGGCATGTGGTTTGCAGACAAGGGTTGATGGTAGACCCCACAAAGGTTGTAGTGATTCTGAACTTGGAAGTGTTGAGGGGTGTGAAATAGTTGTTCGCTACTCTGGGACATATGGGATATTATAGGAAGTTTATCAAGGGCTATGCCGAGATCACCACACCAATGGAAGAATTGTTGAAGAAGGATGTCATGTTCTATTAGAATGATGACTGTAAGTAAAGCCTGTATATATTGAGAGTTAATATGGTTACCGTGCCGATTCTAGTCTTCCCGAATTGGAAGAAAGAGTTTCATGTACATGTTGATGCGTATTGTATAGCACTGGGGGCAGCACTAACGCAACATGGTAGAGAAGGCTTGGACCACCCCATCACGTTCGCAAGCTGCAGATTACCTAAAGCAGAGAAGAACTATTCCACCACTAAGCGCAAAGGGTTGGCTATGGTGTATGCACTCTAGAAGTACTGATACTACCTACTAGGAGGCCACATTAAGATGTATACAAATCACTCCACGCTGAAGTACCTACTCAATAAGCCTTTGTTTGGGGGGTGAATCTATAGATGGCTCTTATTGCTCTAAGAGTATGATTTTGAAGTTGTTGTGAAGCCTGAATGATTAAACACACGACCAGATCATCTATTGCGCATCGAAATAGGGGAGGAACCTACTAATTTGGAGGAAGAATTGCATGACGTGCAGGTCTTTGTTGTGCACATCGCGGATGGACATTTGAGGATATAATACACTTCCTAACAAGAGGAACTATGCCGGAAGGGTACTCTGCCCTGCAAAAGAAGGAATTAGTGGTGCACATGGTAGATTTCTTTGTCATTGGTGGTCATCTATACAAGATGGGGATTGATGAGATACTACGAAGGTATGTACCTAACTTTGAATGAAGCAGCATGCTTGCGAACACTCATGGGGGCACTGTGGGAGGACATTATGCAGGGAGAGAAACCGCGTAGAAGTTTCTACGTGCAGGCTTGTGGTGGCCAATCCTTCATCAAGTTTAAAAATCTTATTGTGAGGCATGTGATATATGTCAAAGAATAGCCAGGCCATCACGGAGGGATGAAATGCATTTGAATCCACAAATAATGTTGCAACCCTTCGAAAATTGGGTAATAGATTTTGTAGGACCTATTCAGGCCAAAGGAAAGACATGCGCGAGGTACATTATCACTGCGATAGAGTACTTGACTCGTTGGGTAGAAGCATATCCAGTGAAGGATTGCATGGGTGCAACTACCACGAAGTTTCTATTTGAGCATGTACTGACGTGATTTAGTTGTCCAAATATCTTGATGAGTGATCAAGGTACCCACTTCCTGAATGAGACGATCAATGCACTAACAGAGGAATTTCAAGGGTATCACTAGAAGAGCACACATTATCACCCACAGACTAATGAGACAGTGGAGGTATTCAACAAAGTTCTCGAACCCGCGTTGACCAAGGTTTGCAATGCTCAACAAAGTGATTGGGATACACACATACCTACAGTGTTATGGGCTTATTAGTCGACGTGCAAAAAGTTAACAGGACAAACAACCTTTAGGCTGGTATACGGGGTTGAAGCAGTGATGCCTATGGAATACATCATGCCTAGTCTGCACATAGCAACACTCACATGTATGACAGATCACCTAGCCCTAAAAGAGAGGCTCGAGCAGTTGGATGAGCTTGAAGAAGAGGAATGTTTGGCTCGATTTCACCAGCAGGTCCAAAAGCAGCGTGAAAATTTGTGCCATGATTGACACATCAAGCTACAAACATTTAAGATAAATGATTTGGTTTTGTTGTATGATTGTAAATTCGATAAATTCCCCTAAAAATTCAGGATGCACTTGTTAGGGTTTTATGTTATTAAGGAGATTACCGATGGTGGCACGGTCCAATTGGTTAAGTTGAATGGAGATCACTTCCTAGGAAAGGTGAATGGTAGTTGATTGAGGGAAAACATATGTGGCCCAACCATCTGAATAGGTGACAGAAGCACAATCTTAGCACTCCAAGCAGCTAAAAGGAGGTGCGGGACTATAAGCTGCAATGCCCAAGTTGGGGAGCTATGCAATTTCAGGACTGCGTGAAGCAGCGAAGTGTCACAAGGTCTGTGACAATGTGCATGTCCACTAGAAAGTAACTATTAAAGTCACTATTCATGATTTGATGGTCGATTTGAGGCCAAATGGAGAGGGCAATAGGAATTTAAGGTGAAATTTATGGGTTAGATTCTTGTAAATCTTCTAGCGTTAATGGGTCGAATGTGGGGGGAATGGTAGAATTTGAATTCAAAAAGCCCTATAAATTACAGGTGGTTGTCGAGTGAAAAATACTTGGCATTTTAAAAATTCAGCTGTGTATGGACCTTTCAAATTTTGAGTCTTTGAGAGCAGGTTCGGTGTTTGAGAGATTGTCAAAGGAGATGCAGGACCTCCTGACTAGAATGATGTTGACACCCGAGGAAGCCAAGCAGGAAATTGCGGTAGTAGAAGCCCTAAAGAGTGCCAGAGTGATAGTTGAGGTCCCTAAATCACCCAGAACACTGTGACCTAAAACGGATAAGAAAGCTATGATCCTGGTGCGTGTCTCACCAAGAAACCCACAGAGGACGAAGCTCATTGTGCAGGAAAGGGGGAAGGCCATTAATTTGGAGAGAGATGAGGAAGAATTTGAAGAAATTCTGGTGGATGAGGAGGACATGGAAATGAAAGTTGAAACCCAAGGTGTGCACCCTATTACCCATTTACTAGAATATATTCCTCCATGAAATGGCAAGGCCAAGGTGTCGAAGGACATAGACGAGAGCAAGAGATCCCTTCAAACTCTGTTGCTCCCAGATGACATTATTTTTAAGGGGCCGCACTTAGGGTGGGTTCCTATCCTAAATTTTGAAGATTAGGGCTTCGTGGATCATGATAATTTCTTTCATTTAGCGATTGAGTAGCTAATGCGTTGATGGATTGGCACGACGGCTGGAACGATTGAATTGGAGCCACACACATGGCTTAAGGGTGTAGAGAAATCTAGGTAGCTAAACCTGCGTTGGGTGCCACATTACCACCATGACCTAGTGACCATCTTCGTCATCAACCTGATCCTCTTCTTGGTGTATGATGGGTGTTTGCGGTTACAGGAACCCATTCCCATCACAGACCACTTGATTCATCGAATCACATGGCTACCTTACTTAGGGGAGGATCCAACCAATATATCAAAAGGAAAAGTTAGCGAGTTGGCCCTCACGGAAGTGATGAAGAAGAATTTTTGGGGGCCTATTGGGTGTGGGATCCCCCAAGGGAAATTTTGGGGCTTAAAGCCCATATTTTGGTCAAATTTTGTAATCCAAGTATAAAGCCTCCACATTTTGTGGTCACGGAGCACATCGATGTTAAAGAGTCATAGGGTTGTCCACCCTTGTTTTGGAAATGTAATGTTAGCTGTAGAAGATCTACCCATGGTCCACAGACCATGGGATTGTATAAATAGAGGTAAGCTCTATGTAGTTTGAGGGAATAAGATCAAACATGTAGGAAAGTGATAAATCTAAGTAGAGGTCTAAGTTTTGGGTTGTAGGATACGTAAAGGCTCTGTAGTTGAGTGTGCAGAGGCCTAGAAGTTCGTAGTTGAGTGCACGAACCCCTATAGTTGAGTGCGCAGGTTGGTTTGAGTATGTAATTGTTCAGAATTATCAATAAAGAGAAGTATTCTAGAATTTATGTATCTTTATTTCCTATTTATGCATCTAGTTATGTTGGGTATGAATTTCACTTATAATGGTTATATAATGCGCAAATATATGTGATTTTGTTGGTTAAGTAATGTAAGTAAGAATATCTGATTACACGAAGCTAACTAAGATCTATTAATAAGACAAGTAAGATACTTAGCGTAGTTTGGGAGATATCACAAGTCACTACCCTAGCAGCATGAAAGTATATCAGCCTTTGGTTAGAGCTACGTGAAAGCCGATTGTATCCTTTCGCAAAGGTAGTAAAGGGTGAAACAATGGAATAAGAAACCTGCGCGTAGGAAGGTATAGCCAGGATCAAACGACATCACAACAATCTCAAGGGTACAGAATCTTGGTTCCAGCATCCCCCCATACTTCTTCGGGTGAGACTTTAGTGCACTCTCCACAGGCTGATGCCGAAAGGGCCCGTAGTGTAGGGATTTGTTCGGCTAACTAGCGCTGAATCTGGGTCAGGCCCCCTCAATCCAACAAATGGTTCCATTGCCAGGACCAGAATCTACATAAGAGATGTGTGATTTCGTATCACTGGAATCCAACTAAGAAAGAAATCGAAGGCTGGTTGGACAGAAGGATTCATGAGTTCATAGCACAAGAAAACAGAAACTCGTGACTGTCAAAATAATAGTGGTTCTACCAATACTTTTATACAGAGATCCATGAAATATTTTTTGCCTCCTTTCCCACTGAGTTATATGAGTGGATCGTGAAGCTAGCAGATAGCCAAGGAAGGTGGAAACTGGACGACCTTGTTGTGTGGACCCCGGAGCTAGTGCGAAGGTTGGAAGCATCGGAGGGTAATATTGCGTGCACTATAGACCACTAGCTCGATCGCATCATAGGTTGATTTTTAATTGAATTCGCGGTCGACACCTTAGTCAGCTATAGCGAGGCGAAGCAACTCTTTTTGAAAGGACCGTAAGGTAACTACATAAAATCTATGAATACTTGGATTAAAATGTTGTTGTGCAAAAAATGGGTTATGTAGCTAATTTAATGTTTGGGACTATAGGAAGCGGAAAATGTTATAGAAATGAAGGAAATAAGGGTTCAGAGTATAGCCCCTTGATTTCGCCTGCGCAAATGCATGAAAAGGGATATGAAGGTCTCTCTGCGAAGTGTTATTCAGTTGATAAGACAAGGATTTCCACAAATACCACCTCTACCCACACCACCTCCGTCTTCACCGCCATCACCTCCAACTTCACCTGTACCACATCCACATCCATTGCGATTCAGTATGGAAAACACAATGAAGTTGCCTTTGTTCAAAGGCTTGGGAAATGAGGACCTAGACCAGCTCTAGTTCATTGTGAGGGTTGTATAAGAAGCTCAAGGTGTTACAGATGATTAGATAAAGAAGGAAAAACTCATCAGTGCTCTGCAAGATCATGGGCTAACTTGGTATATTAAGTACTCCAACGATAACCCGAATGCTAGAGTAGCGGACATCCAAGTAACACTGAATAGGGAATTGAGCATGCCTAAATCTGAAGCGCAGTTGATTATGGGATTCAAAAAGACTGTGATGCAACCAAGTGAGATGCCTTGGGAACTAGATTGGAGGCTGAAATGTACGATCCATGAAGCCAACATTAATTTGACAGATGGACAACATCACGAGTCGTTTGTGGCTTCGCTACTACCACACTTAAGGAGTGCGATGTCGCAGTAGAAGATAACAACTCAGGCATAGGACTTTTAGATTCCCATGAGACTACATGAGACTTTGCTACAAGATCCTAATCTAGGAGTTCAATAGATCCATGTGGAGTTGAAGCATCTGTGCCTTGAGATGCAAAGCTTGAAGTTGGATAATACAGTTCGGCCAGAGGTACGCGAAGAGGTATGGTGTTTGAAATGCAAGACTCAGGGTCATGACAAAGACCACTACCTAGTCTTTACAAATTACCTTGCAGGAGGAGGGCTGATGCCTTTAAGTCTAGAAACTCAAGAAGGACCTAGTGCGGCGTATTCCTTATGGTGCACTATCTGTGAGGTAGCCAAAAAATATGCCACAAATAACTGTCACTTGCTACAAAAGTATGTACAAGCACCACAACAATTGTTCTGCAAATTTTCTAGGTCGGTAGGACATGATGAGAGTACTTGCATGAGCTATGAATTGATGATGGATAAAACTCCTACCTAAAGCATTCAAGCCGAAATGTGGCCCCTTGACCAAAATGTAGGGATGGTGCAGACAGGATTTCAGAGGTGCAAACGAGGCTAACGAGGAGGAGGACATGGCAGAGGTCAAGGATAGTTGATTTTCTACAATTACAGAGGACCAGGACACTATTGCCATGGCTGCACTAATCCGACGCATCCATCGTGCAAGTATTGCATGCTGTTTGATAATGAAACAGAAGATTGTCCCACGTGGATAGCTAGGATACGTGACAAAGGAGCGCTACAACCTCCCCCGACTCACAACATGCAGGTGATGAGGTCTGAGCCATGTGAGGAAGATCTGAATGTAAATATAGTGTGTCGGAGTGGAATCGCAATGGGAGATGATAAGGGGAAACAACCAGAAGATAGTACATGGGTTGACAAAGCCTTGACGGAAGAAGCTGAGTTCGATTTGGAGTGCACTTGTGAAGCATTCATGGAAGCTAAGAACAACTTTGCTGAGGCCTCCACTTTAGGAAGCGAGGATAAACCAAAGCCAAAGATGGACCCCTCTATGCTCACAACTTTCCTAGAAACTTGTATGAAGTTACTGCATGACAGTAAGGCTGTGAAAGGGATACAAAAACTTATCAATACATGTGTAGGTACCACACTAGGTGAACCGTGTGTAGTCCGCAATATCAGAAAGCATAAGACAAGGATGGGGCATGAAATGAGACTCACCATGTAGATTGGAGAATACAAAATGGATCAAGTATTTCTAGATTTGGGATCAGATGTGAATGTTCTACCGAAATAGACATGGTAGCAAATGGGGAGACCTGTGTTGCAATGGTCCCCAATTTAGCTAAGGATGGAAAATTAGAATAAAATCTTACCCATGGGGTGGCTGCAGGAAGTGACCATGGATATTGATGGAGCGAGCACGCTGGAAAATTTTGAAGTAAGAGAGATTGTTGATGACAACAATCCCTACCCTGTTCTCCTAGGAATTGACTGGGCTATTCATATGAATGGAGTAGTCAATCTGAAGAAGTGAAAGATGACCTTTGAGAAGAAATCACTACGCATAACAATACCCCTGGATCCTGTTGAAGGGTTGCGCTATAAAGAACCAGTCTGTGACTATGAAAGTGATGATGATCTGGACTGCATATATAAGATAAAAATGCGAGACCAAGACTGGGTGCATCCCACCCCGAATGGATAGATTACATGGGATTGTGAGAGTTCCTGCATGTCAGATCCTGATGAAGAAATAGAACGCTAGCAGAATCAGTTACACAAAGTAAGTATGCTGAATTGCAACATGATGACACAGTTGCTATGCTATGTGTTGTCAGAGGTAAGAACTATGCCTACTTATGATGGATTGAATGAGGTAGATATCTTTTTGGATGCATTTGAAAAGGAGGTGTCGGAAAAGCAATGCTTAAAGGCCTTGGACTGGACAATGTGTTCTATGCCCGCAAGATGGTGGGGTACACACAATGGAAGCTTTGATGATTGGCACGAATCTAGGAGGATGATGAGAAAACAATTTGGGAAGCCTAAGATGTGACTAACAGAAAAGCATGATCGGAAAAATGATCCACATGTGTATCTGGTCAAATGGACATAGGCCTATGGAGAAAAGGCATAACCTGAGTGGGTTCACCTATTCTGTAATACCGTGGATGTTATCCCAATGAATTTATATATATGAAGAGAGCTCCACCATGGAACAGGTGAATGGAATATCCTACACAAATGATTCATGATGACATTCAATTTTGAGTACAGGTTTGACAGTATTGATGAAGCACTACAAGAGGTGAAAGCAACCATCTTTAGGATACCGCATGATCCTTTAGACCTGACGTAGACTGAATGGGATACTCGACTGAGTCACACTTTGGAATGTTATAATGTAACTGCTAAAGAGGAGGATGAGGATCCACAAAAGATTAATATTTCAAAAATAGAAGGCCACCATGAGGTTCAAGGGCCACAGATTGAGAACCCTGATATAACTGTGCCAGTGAAAACTAAAGGGGTGAACATTGGTATGGAGGTAGAAACCATATTCGTGAAGATTGGAGACTACTGGGATGACACAATGGTGGATAAGTTTTTTGAATTACTTCGTGAATATCAGGACTTATTCCTGACCAAGTTTATGGATTTGAAAGGAATAATCGATGATCTAGGAGTAATGAAGATCACGTTAAAGCCTGACATGAAGCTAGTTAAGCAGAGGCCTTACTGCCTAAATCCAAAATACAAGGAGAAGGTTTGCTTATAGCTAGATAAAATGCTAGGAGTAGGCATCATTGAGCCTGTGGAAGAGTTTGTTCAGGTAAGCCCAATGCTGGTGCAAGAGAAGAAGCAAAAGTATGAAATAAGGATATGCGTGGATCTCAGACAACTGAATAATGCTTGTGTGCATGATCCTTTCTCAACTTCATTCACTGATGATGTGTTAGACAATGTATGTGGTCAGGCAGCATACTCCTTCATTGATGGGTTGTTTAGGTAGCACCAAATCAAAATCACGGTGAAGGACAAGAGCAAGACAACCTTTGCAACTGAGTGGGGTTGATTTCAATATATTGTAATGCCATTTGGATTGAAGAATGTCCCTGCTATATTTTCGTGCGTGGTTGTTCCAACATTCCAGGAATTTATTCATAAGTTCTTGGAGGTCTATTTTGATGTCTGGACTGTATTTGGGTTGGTTAAGCGTCATGTAGTGAGCTTGTGCATAATGTTGGATACTTGTCGAAGATACCAGATTGCACTCAACCTCAAGAAGTGTTTGTTTTGCATTCCTTTTGGGAACCTATTAGGGCATGTGGTTTGCAGACAAGGGATGATTGTAGACCCCACAAAGATCATGGTGATTCTGAAATTGGAAGCACTGAGGAGTTTGAAACAATTGTGCACTACTCTAGGACATACAGGATATTACAGGAATTTTATCAAGGGCTATGCCCAGATCACCACGCCGATGAAAAAATTGTTGAAGATGGATATCATGTTCTATTGGAACGATGACTGTAAGAAAATCTTGGATATAATAAAAGAAAATATGGTTATTGCATCGATTCTAGTCTTCCCAAACTGTAAGAAAGTGTTTCATGTACATGTCGACGCATCATGTACAGCACTGAGGGAAATACTAACACAAGATGGCCGAGAAGGCTTGGACCACCCTATCGTGTTCACAAGCTGTAGATTATCCAAATTAGAGAAGAACTATTCCACCAATGAGTGCAAAGGGCTAGCTATGGTGTATGTGCTCCACAAGTACCGACACTACTTGCGTGGTGGCCACTTTAAGATGTATATGAATCACTCCATGTGGAAGTACCTAGTGAATAAGCCTGTGTCGGGGGGTCAAATCTGCAGATGGCTCTTATTGTTCCAAGAGTACGACTTTGAAGTTGTTGTGAAGCCTGGATGATTAAATGCGGGACCAGACCATCTATCGCGCATCAAAACAGGGGAGGAACCTACTAATTTGGAGGAAGGGTTATAGGTAATGTAGCTCTTTTCTATCCGCATCGTTGATGGACATTTTGAGGATATAATAAACTTCCTAATAATAGGAAATACGTTGGAAGGATACTCTGTCCAACAAAAGAAGGAATTAGAGGTGTGTGCAACAGATTTCTTTGTCATTGTTGGGCATCTATACAAGATGGGGACTGATGAGATACTGTGAAGGTATGTACCTTAGTTTGAACAAAGTAGCATCCTCGTGGATTCTCATGGGGGTGTCGCGGGAGGACATTATACAGGGAGAGAAACCATGCAAACGATTCTACACACAGGGTTGCGGTGGCCAACCCTTTATCATGATTCCAAAGCATATTGTAAGGTGTGTGGTGTATGTCAAAGAACAGGTAGGCCATCATGGAGGGATGAAATGCCTTTGAATCCGTAAATAATGTTGCAACCCTTCGAAAAGTGGGCAATAGATTTTGTAGGACCTATTCAGCCCCAAGGAAAAACACGCGCAAGGTACGTTATCACTGCAACGGAGTACTTGACTCATTGGGAAGAACTGCAGCCAGTGAAGGATTACACGGGTGCGGCTACCATGAAGCTTCTATTTGAGCATGTACTGATGCGATTTGGATGTCCAAAGATCTTGATGAGTGATCGAGGTACGCAGTTCTTGAATGAGACAATTAGCGCACTAACAGAGGAATTTCAAGTGTATCACCAGAAGAGCACATCTTATCACCCATAGGCTAATGTGATAGTGGAAGCATTCAACAAAGTGCTCGAAATTGCACTCACCAAGGTTTGCAATGCTCATCGAAGTGATTGGGACCTATACATACTTGCAGTGTTATGGGCTTATCAGACTCTTTAGTCAATTTATTGTGTCCTAAATTGCTAAATAAGTTATCAATCTGAGAGTCGTAAACTAGTGAAGTGTAGTGCACTGTATGTCCTAGACAACCCTTTCCTTACCTCACTTTTTTCGCTTTTATCTTGTTTTGGGGTTTTGTTCTTGTTAGGCTCCTAAAGTGTTTAATGCAAATGGAAATCCTAGTCTAAAGTTTTAAGATTACTTTTAAAGATCTAGTTTGGATGTAGAATTGAAGACAAGTTTTATGCTTCTTATGGTAGTTTCCAAACATAGAACCTCAAAGATCACAAAACATGCTATCTATAGAATTAGAACTTGACCAAGAGTGTAAACATGCAACTACATAAATGAAGCTCAAAATGAAGTACTGAAAATGAGGTTACCATCTCTGTTGCCCTTCCTAATTACAGAATTGAAATCTAATAAACTGGTGCACTCATAACAAAATGGTAAATAAACTAGAAACTAGTCAATGATTTCACCCATAATCACAATATTTCATCAATTAACTTCTAAAATGGGGTTAAGATAAAGACTCCAGAAATATCATCATATGGCATGAAAGAATGACATTTAAATTATCTAATTTTCACTCTAATGAAAGCAAAGTCAATTAGTTCATCTATAACCACAATATTTCGTCAATTAACTTCTAAAATGGGGTTAAGCTAAAGACTTCGGAAATATCATCGTATAGCATGAAAAAATTGAAATCTAAAGTATCTACTTGCAAAATACTGAAATCAAAATCAATTACTTCACCTATAATCACAATAGCTTGCTAATTAACTCCTAAAACGGGGTTAAGCTAAAGGCTCCGGAGATATCTTCATATAGCATGAAGAACTGATATCTAAACTATATCACGCAGTAAACAAATCTCATTAAATAAAATCATAACAACTGGAATTGAAAACTAAAGTTCAACAAAGGAAGCAAGTCTCAGATCACCACTTGATGCAAAAACTACATTAAAAAGCTCGAGCATAACCTATTCTAAAATGCATTGATAAATGTTAGTAGAAAATATAACAAGCTGCAAAAACATATACAAGATTAGAATGATTAAAATGGTAAGCAAAACATGAGAAATGTACATCTCAAATAAGAGAAAATATACATGAAAAACTATACAAAACAAAAGAAGAACCTCAGCCACATAGGGGCCCTCTGCACAGCTTTGGACTAACATGCTGTCACTCCAAACCACGCTTAAACAACCATGTCAAAAATAGAGTTTTGTATTATGAAACAGAGGAATATGTCTCTCGGTTACACAACAGCAAAGTAACGCTAAAACAACAGTGTCAAGAACTAACTATCTGGGTTGCAAATGCTTAGATTTATAGAGGAAAATATATAACTATATTTTAGAGGAAATTCTTCATCAATGGACCCTTGAACAGGTCAGAATCCGAAGATTCAGCCTCTCGGTTGCCATGAGCAGTAAACCTACACAAGGTGGATGTTGGATTGCATTATGGAGATGGCATACATGTGGCAAAAATGGATCCACAAGTTTAGGAATGGTTTCAAGCTTATTTTACGTGTAGGAACAGAGTCCTGGTTGACGTAGAACTCTCTGTTGACCACCCTTTTACCGGTACTTTTCCTCATGAATTTGGCTAAGCAAATAGGACCTCATCCATGTGTGGATCATTCCTGAGCTGCGCATGTGTCCCATTTCTCCTATTGACACTTGTAACCTATAGAACAATGAAAATGGCTACAGAATTGCAAGTTAGCTATGGAAAGTGGCTACATTCCATAGTTGATGAACAAAACCTAGATCAAATAGCAAACATAATGATATAATTTGAAAATCACTCCAATGCAGTCCTGGAATCAACATGTAACAACTTTGGATAGCTTATGAGGCACTGATATGGGAAGATAGAATAGAAAAGGTTGAAGAAAATGTGTAGAAGAGAGTTAGTTTTGGGGCTCAACATACCCCCATTGTGAAGATGTTGCATGTCCTCATGCAACCAAAATTGTAACTATCCTTTCTTCAATTCATCTATTCTGAAACCTCTGCTAAGAAATTTAACCTTTTCTTCTTCTTATTTACTGTCATTGTCATCCTGGGCATCATCATAAGGCATCTGTACTTGAGATTAATGAGGGATCTACTCAACCTCCTATTTTTCTTCTTCAATTTTCTATTTTTATTGTGCCATAATCCTAAATGCAACATGGTACTTTCATGGATAACTTTGTCCAATTTGTTTTTCTCTTTTAGTGTCTCAATCTCCCTTTGGAAATGTCTATTCAAGACTTCCATCTCATAAATTTCTTGTTTTAATGATTGTATCAATGTTTCCTGAGTTGTACTTGGCTGATTAGGTGAAGTTCCATGTTTTGTTGTAGTATTTTCAAATGATTCAATGAAATCATACATCTGTTGCTGAGTTTGATCAATTTCTGGTGTTATCTTCCTTTGACTAGTTTCAAAATCTAATTGAGGGGAAGGAGAATAATGTGGACTTTGATGAGGAGCAGTGTTTTCTAGTGACTGATCTAGAGTTTCACCTCCCAGGTATATGAAGTGAGCTCTTTTAATTTGTGTTTTCTTCAATTTTCCCTTTAATCATAGACCTTGTGAGCTTGTGTCTTCCTTTTCTATGCTATGTTTCTCCTTTCATTTTTTTGTTGCCTTAGTTGATTGTTCTTTAATATGAATTAATCTCTCAGAAAGTACTTGCTCTTCTTCTGAAGAAGGCTCAGGAGTTTGGTAAATATCTTCAATATTCCTGTTTCCATTCTATTTTACTTGTTTTATAATCTCAGCCAATGTTTCAGAAGGCATTTCTTCTTTATTGGTTTTCGTGGTCACACTAGTAGGAGTATCTTGGATTGTTAAATTTTTTCTTTTCCTCCTACTTTTCTTTGTTGAACTTCCCTCAGGCACTTTAGGAGGGTCTTGGAAAAAATTCCTAACTAGGAATTTTTCCCATGTATCTTTCCTCTCTTTCAAATGATTCTCAACTAGGATCTTAATCAACCCATGATGATAGAGATGAGGCTGCACATCATCTATATTCTTTTGCATAGTAGTAGATATTTTTCTGAAACTACTCAAAAATAAATAAGGAAGTTTGATAGTTTCATTCTCCAAGAAATTCATTAACAATCTAATATGATACATGTACATGGAGCCATACCTGCCCTCACATGTAATGAATTTTTGAATGATCAACAACAGGCTAGTCCATTTTTCCTTTAAGGCTGAAATAGGAATTCCTTGTTTAAAAATTGATACGTTGATACCTAGATTACGAAGAATGACCTTCCAGACCTTTTCATTGAAGTCCTTATTCTTAAACCATCACTCTCCTTCTTGTGGAAGCTCTGTTGCTACTGCAATGGATGAATTTGTCACTAGAAATTTGATGTCCCCAATTTCAACTTCTACACCATTGAAAGATCTTGCAAACGTTTTTGTAACTTCCTTATTATGACCCTTGAACTTCTTAATAAACTGCAACCATCTTGCCTTCCTCAATGTGCTCTTTAGCTGCAAGTACCTCCATGAATTTAGCTCCTTCAGGCTCTCTTCTCACTATAACATTGATTCCTCCTTCTTACTACGAATATCCCTCTATAGATGATATTTTTATGGGAGCAGAAAGGTTACGTGAGCGGAAAATTGAAGAGGGATGTGGAGAAAATCAATGATTACAAAATGGGAAGAATGTGGAGCATAAAATAAGAGTGGGTTAGCGGAGCAGAAGTCTGTGTAAACAAACTATCAGTAGAAAATCGTAAAACGTGGTGTGAAAGTATGGAGGCAGAGTGTCACTCATGAAAATTGGAAAAATGAATAGAGTTTGAGTTCATAAAAGGTTGCGGAGTAGACATTAGTGGGTTCATAAAAAGGGTGCAGAGTGGAACGTCAATGGAAGAGAGACATATTCAATTAGCTCATGTCTGCATGATTAGCCGTTTTAATAAGTGTAATGAGGATGTACAACTAAGTACCAGTTAAAGTCAGGAGTGCATTATGAGACCATTAGGATTCATGCAGAGGATATGGTGGAGTTAAGGCAACCATCAAGTCAAATCATTACACATTATGGAGCTCGTGATATACAAACTATACAAATTATGCGTTTTAAATGCTATTTGAAAATTGTTTTTTCCATACCTTGGAATCATACCTCTTTTGTTTTGCTAACTTTTAATTGGCTGCCTCTGTAGGTGCTTTTAGGTTTTGACATATTCAAAATATCTTCCTCTTCCATACTTTCATCTTGCTTTTATTATTATTTGGCTAATCACTTGACTTTCACTGTAGAGTAACAAAGGATTAGCTGCGGAATCAACAATCAGCTGTAGAATCAGAATTCAGCTACGGAATCTGAATTCAGTTGCGGAAACTGACATAGTGAATAAAATATGACTTGCCGAATGAATGGAAATGAAAATTGACTATATGAATAATATATGGAAAGGTGAACATGAAGATAAACTGAAAGAAATTTTATTGAAGGGATGTGGTGGCGAGATGGAGCGAAATGAAATGAGATGGAATGAAACAACTATGAGTGAAATGAGAGATCTTTTTTCGAAAATATAGGGCATCAGAAGCTTCTGATTTTCGCCCTGTATTTTCTATATAAGACTGCCAATCACAGATTGGTTTTGAGGCTTATACATTTTTTTTTTTTTACATGATGATGAAAAGAACAAAGACTAGGTTGGTGGAGAAGAATGATTCTTCTTCACCAACCTCCTTTCAGAATTATCTTGAAATATTTTGATAAACTCCTCCTTTGAGAGTGGATTATGATAGATCTTCAATCTGTGACCATTCATAATGAGAGGAGTTTTATGCTCATCAATTGTTTTTATTCTTACTACTCCATTGCTAAAAACGTTTTCAATCTCATATGGCCCAAGCTAATGTGTTTGAAATTTACCTTGAAAACCTTTGAACTTTGAATCAAATAGCAATGCCCAATATCCTTCTTGAAACTTTTTGTCCTTGATGTATTTGTTATGCCACTTACCTCTTTGATGTTGAAATAGATCATATCTTTGAATTTCTTCTTGTCTGATCTCATCTAGTTCATTCAACTACTCCAGTATGTGCTTTTGGGCTTTTGATTGATCCATTTACAATATAACTATGATCTTGAAGGTTTTGACTTGGAAATCAATGGGGAGCAGAACTTCCTTCCCATAAACAAGTTCATAGGGAGTGTGTCCTATTGTGTTCCTCCATGTAGTTCTATAGGCCCATAAGGCTTCAGGAAGCCTTTCTGCCCAATCTCTTATGTTTAGATGCATAGTCTTGGTAATGATGTCGTCAATTACTTTGTTTGTGGACTCCACTTGACCATTTTCTTGTAGATGATAAGGAGTGGATTTTCTATGCTTGACCTTGTACTCTTCCATGAGCTTCTCCATCATTTTGGATGTGAATTGACTTCCCTGATCTGTCACAATTTCTCTTGGAACACCAAAGCAAGTAAAAAATTCCGCATAAAGAGAATTAACTACTATATTTTCAATAGCAGAAAATAATGATTTGGTTTCTACCCATTTAGTGACATAATCAGTACATACCAATAGATACTTTTTCTATCTGGATGGAGGATTAATAGGCCCAATAAATTCTAAAGCCCATTTTTCAAAGGGTTCGATGAGTACCTGAGGTTTTAATGGCATTTCATTTGAGGGGGTAGATTTCCCTACCCTTTGGTGGCTATCACACCTTTTGACATATTGTTTTGCATATTTGAAGAGGGAAAACCAATAATATCCTAAAGAAAGGATTTTATAGGTTGTCCTCTTGTCAGTAAAGTGTCCACCGCATGGTTCATCATGACATGCTTTGAGAATATCAGGAATTTCGTCTTCCTTGACAAATCTTATGATCACAAAGTCTAGCCTTGTTTTAAATAATTCGTTAGAAATCCATGAACATCTTGAACTCTCCTGAATAATATTTCTTCTTTCACTAGGAAATGGATGTGGAGGTAGTTTCCCTATAACCAAATAGTTAGCCATATCTACAAACCAAGGAGTTTTAGTAGTTACTGTGTCATCAGGAAACTTATCCTCTACAGGAGAATCTTCTTCGATGTTCTGAATCCTAGACAAGAAATCAACAACTGTGTTTTGTTTCCTTGGTCTATCTAACATATTAATATTGAATTCCTGTAAGAGTGGGAGCCATCTTGTAACTCTACCATTAGTAATAGGTTTGTTCATTATATATCTAATTGCAGAATGATCAGTATGAATGAAAGTTTCATAGCCTATTCTATAATGTCTGAACTTATTAATTTCATGAACAATGGCTAAGAACTCTTTTTCAGTCACAGTATAATTCAACTCAGTGGGAGTCAAATTTTTACTGGTATAGTAAATGGCATAAGGAACCAAGTATTTTTTTCCCAATACAGCTCCTAGAGCTGTATCTGAAGCATATGTAGAAATATGGAAAGGAAGTTTCCAATTTGGTTCTCTTAAGGTAGGTGCTTCAGATTTTTTTGTGTTCAAAGCTTTAAATGTTGATTGCCAATTAGGACTCCACTTGAATTCATAGTCTTTTGTAAGCAGTTTGAAGAGTGGAGATGATATTTTGGTAAAGTTTTCTATAAATCTTCTATAGTATTCAGTAAATCTGTTATGAAACCAGCTCAAGAAAAGATAGAAAAGATAGATCAACGCCTTAGAATTCAGCCTCTTCGAGGGGGAAACATCCTTTACATTACATAAATGAACAATTCTTGGATGATTCAAATGACAAAACCTCCTTTCTATATATAGGAGTCTAAGGAGTCACAATATAAACCAGCCGACCTAACAATAATATATAAAGCCACAAAAATAACAATAGAGGGATTCTATGGGGCACAGTAATAACAATATGGGGGCAATAGGGGCACAACAATATTAATAAGGGTATAACTACAATAGTAATGGGGTAATCACTAGTATTATAGGGACCCAACATGCCCCTCGCCTTCAAAAAAGTGTTGTCCTCAACGCTTGAGTAGTTCTGGATACTTCTTCATAAAATTCTCATCCTCCCATGTGGAATCTTCAGCGGATAAGTTCTTCCACTTGATAAGATACTCTGAAATTGATTGATTTCGTAGCTGTCGAGTTCTTGTTTCTGTGACTGCTTCTGATTCCAATATAATTTTTCCTTCCTCATCAAGTTCTGGCAATATTGTTTTGAACTGGGAGCTTGTTGCCTATAACCTTCTTTAAACATGAAACATGGAAAACTGGGTGCAATCGAGAAGCTGTAGGTAGCTCCAATTTGTATGCCATAGTACAAATATTTTGCAACACCTTGTACGGACCGTAATACTTTGGTGATAATTTATTGTCCTTCTTATTTTTCTTGACGAACATCTGCTTATATGGTTGTAGCCATAGGAATACCCAATCACCTACATCAAAACTTCTTTCACTGCGATGTTGATATGCCTGTTTTTTCATTCTATTTTGTGCCAACACAAGGTTATCCTTTAAGAGTTTAAGGACTTGTTGTTGATGTTCGATGTGATGTTCCACTGCCTGAACCTTAGACTTTTCTCTTAAATATGATGTGATGGATGGTGGTTGATACCCATAAAGTGCCATAAATGGGGTCATTTTTGTTGCTGTATGGAAGGAAGTGTTATACCACCATTCAGCCAGAGGCAACCATTTGACCCATTGTGTCTGTTTATCAGATACAAAGCAACGAAGATATCTTCCAAACATTTGTTTACTATCAGTTTGCCCATCAGATGTGAGGATGAATACAGATGAACTATGAGCTAACTGGACGGAGACAGAAAATAATCTGTCAAAATTCCAGTGAAAATGGATCTCTGTTCACTTACAATAATCTTTGGTTTCCATGTAGCTTTTGATTGTTTCCATAAATGCACTAGAAACTGTACTGGCTTTAAATGGATGTGATAATGCACAAAAGTGTGCATACTTGGTAAGTCTGTCAACTACCACCATGATGACACTCTTTCCCTCAGACTTGGGTAAAACCTGTGATAAAATCCATTGAAACCTCCTCCCAACGTTGGCTTGGAATGGATAAAGGTTGTAATAGACCCGGTGTCTTAATTGTTTCAACTTTATTTTGTGGGCAAAGAAAACATTCTGCCACAAAATTTTGAATATCTGATTTAAGGCCATCCCAAAAAAATTCTTTCTTAACCCTG